>JAWPHD010003407.1:0-218758 GCA_037043455.1 Cyrtodaria siliqua
AAAAGTTGCCTTAGTACAAAAATGGCATAATATATGCGAACAATATATATAAAAAAAATATCTAAAAAAACAACTTTTTCCTACCTACCTACCCTAACTTTTTGACAGGTTGAAACCAGAAACACACATGTTTTTTTTAGGCCTAAAGTAGATATTTCGACTTAATTCCATATTAATAAAAGGAATAAAATTGGGACTGAAATCAGCATAAGCGGAATTTCAACGTAAGTGAGTTTGAATAAATGAGTTTGGACTGTGTTTGCATTAAAGATACAAGGCTAAACATTCATGATTCATGGTCACATGACTTAACGATGCTATTAAATGATTTGCCTTTATCCGCAGTTCAAGTCATTTACAAAATTATCCACGTGAAACTGTCAGGGCCTTTTCACCTTATATAACATGCCTCTTCCCAATTGAAAACTTGACTGTTTTTCCACAATTGTGGCAGAAATCTTTCCCAATCAGAAGGCAGCATTCTCTCAGAATTTGATAAAAAGCATAAATTATGAAATGTTTTAGGTCCGTTAAGTCAATTCTGACTCGGAGAAGTCAGTAATTATAATAAATAATTGATGAAAATATAAATAAAGCATAGCATTGTCCTATTTACTGAATTTATGAAATCTTACATTTTTCCCAAAATGAGAAAAAAAGCTTTCTTTTTTCCCAAAACGGACAGACATGGGCCTCTTCCCAATTTGGTGGAAAAAAGCCCTGACCGTTGATTGAATCTATTCTTGAAAAGGAAAATATAGACAGAAATTTTGAGTGTGAGCATATGTAACATCAAATTTAATCTGGTTTTGCTTCATCGTTAAGTGCGTCCGAAAACGTTTACGTTTACTTTTAGCTCCGTTTTTAAGACTCTTTATCAAACCGTAGAGGCATGTGTACAGAGTACATGTCACATGCTCCTGAAATTGAACTTATGCTGCAGTATCTCAAAATTGTCATTGGCCCGGCTTACCCAGGGCTAAGGTACAGAAAACTATTTCTTGAGGTTAGAAAATCTGATGCTATACTGGGAGCGGGTCGGGGAGGTGGAGGGGCCGTGTATTTTGGATCCACTGTTTATAATTAGATTTAACAACTAAAATATTCTGAATGTGTAAATGCCTTGTAGGAAATGTTTCAGGGGTGTGTGCGGCCGGTGCACCCGGTGAACCTGGAGCCCTATTTTGCCTCTCAAGATTAACTGGATCTGCACTTGCATCCCAATGCCAAAAAGTATATAGATTCATTGAGAAATAAAAATATGCAAATTTACTTCTATTAAAGAAAACTGTCTTAACAACAAGAACATTAATTAATGGTTTAAACACATTTACCTTTTCATACACTGTAATTTTGTTCGAGATTGAAAAGACAATATCTTCCTAAATTAAAGGTAACCATGGTTAACTGTGCTAAATTTCCCAACTCCAACCACATTGGCTCCATTCCCCTAAAAAGCATAAAACACCACTGCACAGTTTCTGTTTCTGTCTACCCTTGCAAGCCGTATTTTGATATGGAGCCTCGGTAGCTGAGTGAATAAGGTTGTGATTGGTAACTTCATCATTCATCTCATTTCCCTCTGAAGTCGCTGTCTCCAAAATAACCTCATGTGTTAACAGGATGTAATACCCCATTTCTTTTTATAACATTATTTTTAATCGGAAATTTGTTTGATTAAAATTTCTCTTGGAATGGTTTGATCAACAGATAAGAAAGGCAGTGTTTTGCCATTTCTGTTGGAGATAGTGTGTGTGATGGCAGGGATATTTTTTGGCCGTTTTTATAGCCGTTATTCGGTCATATTCCCAATGGCAAAACATATCTTTTTTTCCCAATTTTGAAGAAAGAATTCCCAATTTAAAAAAAAAAAAAAAAAAAAAAAAAAAGTGTGCCAATCCAATGATTGGGGTTCAAAAGCTTAAATAAATGCTTCAGTTTATCTTGGTTTACAAAAACAGTATTAAAAGATATAATTATGAAAGGAATGCTTTACTTTATATGTTTCCGAATTTTATTAAAAATCGCGCTAAAATTCCCAATTTTATGACAAATCGCGCTAAAATTCCCAATTCCAGGGGTATGGGTCATGTTCCCAAAATAATGAAAAAAAAACCTGGATGGGGTAATTATGGACACTTTATTCTGCTTTTCAAGACAACTGCCCCTGGCTGTCAGCCACGGTTACTAATTAAGCTCCTCACGATCTGCTAAAAGCTTGATTACTCTGACACAGTGACGATGTAGATGATGAAGATGATCAGCATATTGCACTGTTCTGACAAATAAGGATAATTGAAGAGTTATTTTCTGATACTTTTCTCAGGTTGTCTCCCTTACTTGATTTTGAAGTGTCTATTGTTCCGACAAATTCTAGCAGTTATTTGTGGTTTTTGCTCAGAATGCTTGATTGAAAGAAATTGTATTGCTTGATTGAATGAAAATTGTATTGTTTTAGAGGATTACAAAAAGGGGGAAATGTATCTTTTTATTTGAGGGTAATGAAATACTACAAGAGAATGTATACATGGTAATGTGTTTAGAAAGTGTTTAAGCATACAATATTGCTTTTGTTTGATAGTGACAAATCCCCAATTTAAGGCAAATCAGCGTGAATTTTCCCAATTGAATGTGTACCGGTACCATTGCCGAAAGGGTGGAAAAAATCGCTGCAGAAGAAAGAACTATTAATCACCTGCCTATTTTAGTATTTTTTTCACTGCGACTCAAAAACAAAGACAAAAGTTTGAGACAGTGTGGGAAGGTGGTTATGGTCTTATTTCCTTTGAGAATTCTACAGATCTTTTTCCTTGAATTATAAAACACTGATTAGATTTTGTGTTTTTTTCACTCAGTTTTTTAAAAAGTGCATAATCATATTGATTTTCATCTATTGTTGTTTGAGCCATGTAAAATTCCCTTGTTTGCCAAATCAATTTCACAGCAGACGGAATAATTACCAGCCGGAGCATACATCTGAAGGCTGGACTGACCACTATGTAATTATGAGATTTGTGCAAGGACAATCTATCCTGACCGTGCTGACGGTCAGTGATGGTCACTCATTATTCCTCCAATTATTTGGGTATTAGCGTAATTACTGTGGGTAATTGAATCCGACAATCACATGTTCGGCATCCATTTCAAGTATGCCATATTTGGGGTTTTATCCGGTGAAATTATCCCCTGTGTTCATTTCCACGCCTGAGGGTGAGGTAATATGTGGTTGGTGGAATAACACGCTGTCCTGATGGATTGTACCTAATCTACCGTGCTCAGTTTGAGATTGTAGGAATCAAAGGGTCATTGGGGTCATATTGCGTCTTGTTCTTTATTTATAAATACTTAAATAGTTTTGTCTTCACCCCTTGGAAAGCAGTAGCTCAGTCAGAGCACTCGTTTGGCCGCTTTTGGGGCCCAGTTTGTTTGGGGACGAAATTCGGACCCATTCCCCTCCCCTAATAATATACATATTTTTCCCCTTTTTGTGTGAAAAACTCCCGGCCAAAAACATTTCTGTTTGTTTTTGGATTATGAATTTTGACATTCCAATTTGGGAAAACAAACGTATGTATTGCCATTTGGAATGGCATCCTTTATTGGTATCACTGATATAAGTGGAAAAAAATATACATAACGGAAGTATTAAAATGCAAATAGAACCAAAGTTGAGAAAATTAATATCAATTGAACAAGTTTTAGATGTCATTGGATTGAATTGTTTAAACGCTCCCCTCTTCCTCCATTTTTTTTCAAAAATATTATTTTTAAAAATTACCAAAAGATGCAAGTTAATCTGTTTCATTCGCAATGGAAGATAAATCACTAGAAAACTTAAAATCCAATGCATTAATTGATCGATTGACTGACATGCGGACTTTGGTTTTCTTGGTAAAGAAAATCAGTTAATAATGTGTGATTTAAAAGTTAAATACATATTTTTGGTCTCAAATAAATGTCCCCATTTTCAAGAATGTTACTCCCCCGGGGGCATTTATTAGGGATTATACGGTAGGAATTGAGGAACTATGCGCTATTCTTACTAGGCAATAGATTCCAATGGTTCTTTAATCCACTCAGACAATAGAACTCTATGCAGGACCATTCAGTTTAGGTGCCCTTCCGACATATGATCAGTTCATTCAAAACCAGAAGTTGTTTAAAATATACTGCTAAGCAACATTTTAACATCTCATTCCTGGGTTTCAGTCACTTCCAAGGTGAACCCTTTTGACACTTCAATTTTCTTGATGAATGCCTTAGTTAAAAGTGAAGATCTTTCAAGTAAAAAATATATTTAGGATATTTGTTGTTTTGGAGTGAATAACAGATTTTATTTCATCGAGAAGTGTGAAAACTTTAAATTTTCACGAATGCGAAGCATGATTGAACTTTCTGAAAAAATTAGTTTTTGGAAAAAAATGACCAACTGACATTTTTCACTGTAAACGACAACAATTCTGAAATACTTGACCAGTTTTAAAACCTATAGCTCATTTTGTTAGACCATTTACAGTCGAACGTCGAACGATATATATTAAACAGATATTTTCTAAACAAATAAACAAAAATAATAATTGTTTTTGATATTGATATAGTTACGGCAATGAAAAAATAAAACTCTGTATAATATTTCGCACGTATGAAACACCACTTTTATTTCATTGCTAAAATCCACTATTTCACTGCTAAGCATATATACCTTTGTGGTTTCAGACTGCTCAATGGTTTATTTCATTTTCAAAACTGTTTGATATGATATCTTATGATTATTTATTTATGACCTTCTAGCTTTTATTGTGTCATTGTTAATTAAACATCCTTGTATCTATTGACTGCTATATATATATCTTTCATTATTTAAGTCGATATCTTTTAGGGTATATGTTTTCTGCTTTTAATGCTAATTGATATTTTATAATATTTTTTTGGAGTTTTGAGAATTGATCTTTATGTGAGAAAGCTTTCCAATGGCTTGTGGAGTGCTGGTGATTCTACCTAGATAACCAACTGCCCATGTTTGAAAATTGCCTAGAAGGGCACGTGGGGTGTTCCTCCACCATGAAAATTGCCTAGAAGGGCACGTGGGGTGTTCCTCCACCATGAAAATTGCCTAGAAGGGCACGTGGGGTGTTCCTCCACCATGAAAATTGCCTAGAAGGGCACGTGGGGTGTTCCTCCACCATGAAAATTGCCTAGAAGGGCACGTGGGGTGTTCCTCCACCATGAAAATTGCCTAGAAGGGCACGTGGGGTGTTCCTCCACCATGAAAATTGCCTAGAAGGGCACGTGGGGTGTTCCTCCACCATGAAAATTGCCTAGAAGGGCACGTGGGGTGTTCCTCCACCATGAAAATTGCCATTGGTGCGACTATAAAATCAGGGCACGAAAATTCCACTCGTCCGCTCGTATTGACGAGTGAATTTCGAATCCGGACGCGTGAAACCCATGAATCGGTCGTCCGAGAGGACGAGTAACATTTCAGTAGAAAACAACAACAAAGAAAATAGTTCTTAAGTAGTTTATTAAGCGATTAAATGCAGTAAATAGTCGCAACTCTATTTATTCACCGATATATTGCAATTTAAGTCAACCGGATATTGGGAAATGACGCATTTCCGTTTTGGGACATACTAAAATGCGGCTCCCGTTCTAATTTCACGGAGCGCGCACGTTACGGTATTTGATGTTAAACAAATAACACTTTCACCCGGGAAATCTTTAAGGGAATTTGTCAGCTTTTAGGTGACTGGGACCAGAGCCTTTAGGAAGGGGAATTGCAAAAGTATGCTGTTTTCCTGTATTGGAGTTCACATTTTCTACTAAAGAAAGTGTTGTTTTTTTCTAAAAGGGGATTTTTTCACAGGAAAAGGGGGAAATATATACCATGTATACCATGCCACAGTAACTGTAATGGCCATGATCAGGCTGTAGTGAACTATAGAATATAGTCATCTATAATACTGGTCAAAGTTTCATAATTTTCATTGATTTATATAAAGAAAAAAACAACACATTATGATGTTTCCCTTTGTTTTATTTATATACAATAGTGTTAAATGATGGTATCTGACTGCTTTGACTTATGAACTTTTACAATCAGAGCAGGACGAGTAAACATCCTATAAGGACGAGTAACATGTCAATGCGACTCGTCTTACAGGACGAGTATAAAGTAAAATATATTTCTTCCCCTGAAAATCCATTTCAGTTCGTGTTTTAGAAGGTTTTCTTTTTCTTTTGATCCTTCTTTTAACACCTAACTTAACATTTGCTATCTCAAAATTGAACATTTTTGTATTTTGACCTTGGTACCTCAATTTCAAGGTCAATATTAACTTGAGGTCAGGTCATGGGAGACCTATTTTCTCGTATATTTTGAAGATAGAATCTTGAAACTTGGTATACATGATATTTGGGATCTTTACTTATATTACTTTTTAAACCTATTCAAACTAGAACACTAGCTGACCTGATTTTAAAAATAATCAGGTCATGACATTCAGGTGTAAAGCACTTTTCAAAAAGTCCCAAATGGTCCTAGGCAATCCAGCTAGGGTTAGGGTACATTTGACAAATTAATCTCATTAGACATTGATGCTATTTATTTTGTATTTTATGCAGACTATTTTGAGTATTTGCACTCATTACATCGTTTGATGTAGTGTATTTGTGTTGGCGACAGCCCATACATGTTTTTGTTGCTAAAACTGAATGTAATGGCCTTCATTTAGCTAAAACTAGCAGTAATGATCTTAAAATAACAAAAAAGTGCATTGTTTGAACAGAAGTAAATCTTGTTTTGAAAGACATCATCCATTAAACTTTTTAACTGTTGAACCACATGATGTTTTGTCTAAGTGTATATAATCAGTTGTTTGATACAATTAACCCTTAACCCACTACATATATATAATGGACTGTTCCTTCTTTGAAATAAGACCATTCCATTTATGTGACAAAGGGATGTTTTGGGGGAAATTACTGATCAGCAGCCAGACATTGTAAACCCTGATCAGCCTGCGAGTTGCTCTGGAGGTAAAGGCTATTATAGTCGTGCTTAGCGGATAACAAACACAACAGTGTTTAACCGTGAACTTGTTTTTTTTAATTTTTAAAGATAGAAAATATGATTAGCTGTTACCCTCTTTCTCAACAATTTTCAACTGAAAAGCTAAATAAAGGAATGGTGTTTCACTATAGGTCCTATTATGTGCAAAAAGAAATGAAATGTTAAGTTACTCTGAATCAGTTCTAAGTTGAATGTCACTGAACGCTTCTGGTCTCACTCTGTTAGTTTGTATTGTTTTTTACAACAGCAGCATGTCAAGTCAACAAACTGTGGATTAATTTCCATGTGGCAGACTTTTGTCCTATGCCTTGGAGCCACTAATGAAGAAGGGGCATAAAATAGAGTAGTTCACAGTTCAATACACAAAGGAAAATGAATTGACAGAATATTAACAGTAATACACAATGACAAGAGCAGGTTGCTGCTTAATATTCCAGGGTGTTGATAATCACACAAAGCAGAGGAACACAAATCTTCATTTATTAAATACTGTGGGGGAGATTTTCAGGAGATGATGGTTTATTTTCATTGGGTTTAATTATGTGATCGCTATCAAGCGGTAATAGATAAATGATGTAATAGGAGTGTATTCAAATGTAATTTGGTGATTTGTAATTGAAAAGTTTGGAGGATTTGTGCAACTGATATTAGAAGCCTTTTTCTAAAGATTTCATTAAGATTGGTTTGGTGTATTGTTGTTCAACATGTTTTAAATGAAAATGGTGTCGGACATATTTTGCATGGGGAGGAGTTTGGCATTATAGTATTTCATACATAAATTCAATATATTTTTCTCATCATATATTTTACATGGAATGTAATAAGCTTTGGATTTGAGGACTTACTATGGGTATGTATTTAATAATGCCATAGTTTTGTCTGATTTTTTTTCTGGTTGGTTGGTTGGTTGGTTGAATGTTGTTTAGGTAATTTTCAGAGCAAGGTTTAAGTTATGTATATGACGGTCAATTATATTTTAGTGGAAATAGACCACTCACTACTTTCTGGGTAGAACCAGTACTGTATACCTCCCGCCATCCGTACAATCGTGTCCGGTCAATAACTCTTGCATTCCTGGACGGATTTTCCAATAACTTGGCACAAGTGCTCACCACAACAAGACAACTTGTAGTGCACAAAATCCAGGTCCGTGGCTCCAAGGTCAATGTTACACTTAGAGGTCAAAGGTCAAAAAGAAGTGCTTTCTTGTACGGTTAACAACTCCGACATTCATGAACGGATTTTCAAATAACTTGGCACAAGTGCTCACTACAACAAGACCATGTGTCGAGCAAAATCCAGGTCCGTGGTTCCAAGGTCAAGGTCACACTTACACTTCGTGGGCATATGTCACTTACAGTGACATTTCTTGTTATACCATATAGTTGGCCATGGTTGGTCATATGGCACCAGTTGACACAGATTTTTAAAACCATGATTATCCATGGTTGTATCATGATTGTCAACCATGTTCTACCATGGATAACCAAGTTCATTGGACGAGCGTTGTTGTTTTTCATGGGAATTTGTCTTCCAGTTACATTATAAACGCATTTCATAGAACTCCTTTTGCAGGGGTATATGGCTTCCAGAAGTTGATTGCTGCAAATAAACCAAGGACATTGGTGTTTTCCACATTAGCCTTATCAAACTAGATGGCACGCTGATTTAATTAGATGTACAAGAACATTGATCAAGTGGGGCTGATAATCGGAGATGACCGACCATTTGGAGTAAATTAACTCTGGACAGAGAATCTGATTGGTGTTTGCCTGTACATTGTGTATATTGAACGGAAGAAAGAAACCATCAGGATGACAGAGCTGTTTGTTGAAATCTGATAATAATAATTAATGAATAGAAGGAGTAATAATTTAGTCAGTTTCTGAAAAATTAATTTACTCAAACTGATTGATGATTACATATATCGGTATAATTTATATGTGAGGAACGGGAACAAAAAACTTCATGTGAGTGTTGATTATCAATGGATTAATTCTTGTGCTTATATCGTGTGATAAGTTGCATCAGAACGAACACAAAATGAACTAGAGCAATTCGATTGAAGCCATCACAAAATATCCCCATTTTCGATACAATATTAAAGTTCTGACCTTGACCGTAAAGGTAAAGGTCAATTTCAGACATTTATTGACATCCTCACATCCTGTCTCAGCTTTATATAATCTCAAATGGTCATTCATGCCATAGCAAATCTACTGAGATTGTAACATAATTCTCAGGAGAAATTGCATAACATGACCTGTGTTTGACCTGGTCACACACCTGCTATATTTCTGAATACAGATCATTCCATTTCTATTCCATAGTGTGATTTGGAGGGAAAAAAGAGGATGTTGTAAGGGATTTAATTGATATAGTTTTATAATTAAACTTTTTGGTAGCATTATGACATTTTTATAAGCTGGAAAAAAATATATTCTTTAGAGTAGGATAAAATGGAATGAGATTATAATGTTGCATAATAAATCACAATAATTAGGAATATAGGAATATTGCTCTTGATGTCTAGTTGGTTCTAAGTAAAAATCAGGTTGGCCTAAAATTCAAGATGGCCACCATGTCTAAAAATAAGATTTATTAAATACAATTTTGTGGCAACCACTTCTCTAAAACCCTAAGCGGTTTGGTACCTTTACCAAAATGACTTTTATAAAACTTGACAGGAATGTTGGTTTTGATGTCCAGTTAGATCCATTAAGTAAAAATTGGAAATTCAAGATGGCTGCCACAGCTTATATAAACAGGGATGGAAACTAACGGTTGCCCGTTCGCCCGGGACGACTCAATTTCAAGCTGGGCGAGTAGATTTCATAAGTCGGTAGTCCGCCCGGGCGACTAGCTTTTTCGACAAGCTAAAGTCGATTTCCTCGGCATTATTCGTCAATGCGGGACGAATAACATTTCAGTAGAAAACAACAACAAAGAAAATATTTCTTACACAGTGTATTAAGCGATTAAATGCAGTAAATAGTCGCAACTCTGTTTATTCAACGATAAAATGCAATTTAAGTCAACCGGATATTGGGAAATTGACGCATTTCCGTTTTCGGCCATTCTAAAATGCGGCTCCCGTTCTAATTTCACGGAGCGCGAACGTTACGGTATTTGATGTTATACAAATAACACTTTCACGGGGGAATACGGGGGAATCTTTAAGGGCACTAGTCAGCTTTTAGGTGACTGGGGCCAGGGTCTTCAGGAAGGGGAATTGCAAAAAGTATGCTGTTTTCCTGTATTGTAGTTTAACATTTTCTAATATATATTATATATATTTTATTTTTTTTAAGAGGGGAATTTTTCACAGGAAAAGGGTGAAATATATACCATGCAAGAGTAACTGTTATGGCCATGATCAGACTAGTGAACTATAGAATATAAATATGCCTACATACTGACCCTAGAGCTTGCAATAGGAAACACACCTATTTTTTTGTTTGGCCTAAATAAAGTAAATTTGTTAAAATCATGTTTGTTAATGTGTTTGTTAGTGTGTCGAAAAGAAAAATCCAGAAAATCTGGGCTCATAAATGTTCAGCTGGGCAACCAAAATCCAGAAGATGGTTGCCCGTTTGGGCAACCAAGCTTTAAAAGTTAGTTTCCATCCCTGTATAAATACTCGTTTGTGGCAACTACTTATCAAAAAACATAAGTGGTATTGATTTGGAACCTTCACAAAAATGACTGGCATGACATGTAGTTGGTCCTAAACAAAATTCATTGATTCTATGTCAAACATGGATGCCTGCAACCATCTTTTTTTAGATAGAGTAATAATAGGAAAAACTTGTGGTGACTACTTCTCTGAAACTATTTCCATAAAACTTCACAGGTTCCCATGGCTGATCAAGCTATCAAAATCTATCAGTAGAGCTTCAAGGTCATTGACCTCTTGTTTCAGGTCAAAACTAATGACTTTGAACTTAAAGGTGAAGGTCAAAATTAATGTCGGACATTTATTGAGATCCTCTCATTCTCAACAAGCTTCCTGCAAAGTTTCAGCTTCTTACATCGAACAGTCTCGAAGGAGTTCCATAAACAAGCCATTTTCAGGCAAAAAACTAAGTCCTGACCTTGACCCTGATGGTGAAGTAAAATTTCAGATCTTAAATGACATCCTCTCATCCTCAACAAGCTTCCCATATAATATCAGCTTCTTACCTCGAAAGGTCTGGAAGGAGTTTTCTGCCACAAGCCATTTCAGACACAAAACTAAGTCCTGACCTTGACCTTGATGGTGAAGGTCAAAGTTCAGGCCTTTAATGACATCCTGTCATCTTCAACATGCTTCCAGTAAAGTTTCAACTTACCTCCAGTCCTGACCTTGACTTCGAAGTCAAGGTCAAGTTTATAATCTTTAATGAAAACCTTTTGACCTTTTAAACATTTCTGTTAAGACTGATTTACAATATCTCGATTGATCTAGGAGGAGTTCTGTCCACAAGATGGCAGAAGGACGGACATGCGGACCGCTGCGAAAACAATATATCCAAATTTTTAAAAAAAAAAGCGGATATTAGAAAATGAAAATATCAATCTGGAAATTAAAAAAACATAGAACTATAGATATTTGGTGATATATCACCACCATGCTGGGGCCATCCTTAAAAAAATATTTGTTTGCTGTGCTCCGACCCTGAATTTTTTGAGTGGGTAGGTAGGTAGGTCTTTTTTCTTTTTTTTTTTTGCCACAGTCCTGGTTAAGCATTTTTACAAATCATAATTTCCTATCTCAATGTATGATAATGCAGTCTGTGGATAACCTCATTAATATTTCTTTACGAATAATTTTTTAGTAAAAAAAATAAATAAATCTGAAAAGGCTTTATAAAAAAAACGGTCGGAGCACAGCAAACAAACACTTTTTTAAGGATGGCCTGGCAGTTAGACAGAATCTGCAACATAATTATCGAAGGAATCAGCAACACAATTGCGGGGGAGAATCCATTATGGTAGACTTTGACAGTAAGCGTTATTTGCCGTCTGCAGTAATGTAGTTATTGTTATGTGGTACCATCGATGATGATGCAATGGAGGGATGTGGCAATGTATTCAGTGACTTGTCTGTCAGTGTGATGTGTTACCATTCCTTCTTGTGTGATTGTAAGCATATTCTGTGGAATCACATTTAGTGAATTATTAGTATATACATCCCAGCTGGTGGCATTGTGTATCAAGGAATTACATTCAAAACTAAAGTGTGTGAATATAGATGGTGTATAGGCCCTCTGCCTGTAACTTGGGGCATTGTAGTGCGAGGACTTAAGTTATATAAGCATTCCAAGTGACCATGTGAAGTGAAAGTGTATTTGGTCATTTATATTTTTTGTAAATTTTGATATTAGAAGCAGGGGGATATAGAGTGGAATAGATTTGATGATTGTGGAAGACAAGACTGCTACTTGTAGTTAATTGTCTTTCTTACCTTTTACATGGAAAACATGGTTTTGATAACAAATAGTTGGTGATTTTTAAAGTTTTTGTCTGATGTGTCATTAATTAACACCTTGGGAAAGAGTATTTGTGTGAATGGACGTTGAGTAGGGGTGGGTGGGGGTTATTACTTTTATCAGAGTTATGCCCCATGGCATGTCGAATATCTTCTATGGTAATTATACTTTATAATAAATAGGAAACTAATGGGAGATATTTATATGTATGAAAATTACGTTGTCTGTAGTTTTCATGGAAGCATCATGTTTAATTGATAGCATCTCCATGGCCGAATAGTTAACGACTTTGCGTTGTAAACCTTCGCCACTCACCGTTGCGGGTTCGAATCCCACTTGTAAGTGAGAAAGTGTCGATTCTTACAGATGGCGGGAGGTGTACAGTACTGGTTCTACCCAGGAAAGGTGGGTGGTCTGCGATTCTTGTCACCCTTTTGGGAATGATATCAGTACCCATTAAATTGGGAAAATTCGCGTTTTATACATTTTCTTGTAGTGTTTCATTACCCTCACCTAAAAGAATATTTTTCCCCTCATCTTCTGTTTAAAGTTTCACTCTAATTATTGAGAGAAAAAAAAAATATTGGGATTTTGTTCACTCCAATTCGGAAACCCCCCATACTTTTTGCCATTGGGAATGATACCATTTTTCGGTAACACTTTAATATATAAGGAAAAAAAATCACTGAGATTGTTTTGCCTTCAAACAACACATGCAATTAACCCTTAACCCGCTAAGCGCGACTATAAATACTAACTATATATGTAACTCGCAGGCTGATCAGGGTTTACAATGTCCTTACCTGCAGGCTGATCAGGTTTTACAATTCAAAGAAAGAACAGTCCATTATATATATGTAGTGGGTTAAGGGTTAAAGTAAGATGTGTTGTATGTCTTGTATCAATCAACATATCTCTAGAGATGGATTCTTTCTCGGAGAGACTTGGCTTAGGCGCAAAGAAGTTTTCTTTGGTATCAGTTTTGTTGGGTCTAGGTTCAATATGAGTGCATTACAAGTCTGTTGGGGTGGTGGTTACTATTGTGCTCACTCGTTGTTTGGTGTTGTTTGGTATTTATTTTAAATTTCGGAATAGTGATATACCAGGTATATGGTAATAATGGATGCATTCAGAGCTATAGATAAGCAGGGTATTTGCTTAAATACCCAATTAAAAAAAATGCCAAAATACTAATTAAAATAAAAAGCATGGGTACCAATAAAGTAATCCAAGTTGTCAAATGATAAAACAATCAATGCAAATTGAGCAATATATGGGTTGTTGAAGGGACACCCAGTCACCTTGTATTATAAAGTCTATAATTGTAAAGAAGTTGAGTTTATTAGATTCTGTGTATACAATATTAGTGGAATGCCAGACCAAAACAATGTTGCAAACTTTTATTGTTATTTTACCCAATTACCCAATTACATAAATACCGATCAATATTAATCAAAAATCTTATCTGTAACTCTGATGCAATAGATATAAATACTTTAAAAGCAATACATCAATGAATTTTTTAATATTTTATGGCATCAAGATTCTCTGCATTACATTGTCAATTTGTATTTCTATATTATTTTAATGCTGTACCAAAATGTAAATAACACCCAAGGCCACACTAAAGCAACATGATGTTAATGATTGATTCTTTTCTTTGTAACTTCGTAAAATGGATAAAACAAACATCACACAGTTATTAATGTTTTACTAAAAAACGTCTAGACTGATATTAAAGATTGCAATAATATATCTAAATCTGAAGTTATTTGAGTTCAGAATATATAATTTTCGGTTTGAACATTTTGTAAATAGAATACTAGAGAATATAGGGGAGTTAGATATGTACAGCAGACAGTATGATTGTATGTAAGTACGTTGGAAAGTGTTAGCGTTTAGCTTTGTTTGCTTGTTTATGTGTTTGTTATTATTGTTTTTCAAATAATTAATATCCTTTTCTTTTTTTTTCTTTTTGTTTTTGTTTGTCTATGTTTTCAGTTATCTACATATATGTTATGTCATCAATTTTTTGTGTGCATGTTATATGTTTCTTAATTATTATTATTATTATTATTTGTGAGTGAGTATTTTGAAATCTAATGTATGAGCAGGCCCGGTGTGGACAGAAGCTGAATGGGAGGTGGCTGCATATACAAGGGTGTGTGAGGCTGGCTGCTGATATCTTATTCTCTTATTCATTATGTTTAACCAATTTGCCAATAAGTATTGTAAATGTGTAAATAATAGAGGGCCACATGGAAGATTAGTTTTGTAACTAAATGTGTATTACCCTCTGTAAATAAAGTCTATTATTATTATTATTATTATTATTAATGTTCTATAATTTATAATCGGTCAAAAAACAGGGAGGCAATTAGGTGCCTCAGTGCGCTCAGCTCGCTTAGGCACTGATAATTAATTTATTATGGGCCAATGATGGCTCATTAAAGCATTTGTCATTGTCATCCTATGAATATTGTGACATGCTTTCATGGATATTAGATCATCTGTTAACTTTAACTAAAGGAATAGTGTAGGCTTCAGATTCATATGTAGCAATTCCTTCCCATGATGCGAAGAAGCTATCCAACTGGCTTGTGGAATGTAGTGGGTCTAACCAGGTGCCCGCCCGTGCATGATAATTGTGTGGTGCACCTGGGGTCTTCCTCCACCAATGGAAGCTGGAAAGTCTAAATAATATGACCTTAGCTGTTGGTGTGACCAATTCAATTCAATTCCTTACCGTGTCTCTGGGGTGGTCTAAATAATAAAGATATTGTCTTGGTGGGCCATTAAACAATTCAAATAAAATGCAAATGGAATTTTGCAATAAATATCAACTGTTATCCTGCCGCTAATCGTAAATAAAAGAAGAGTTTTTCCGATATCTATCCAGTATAATGTGACATATTGATCGGGCTGGGACCAATGTGTATGATGTTCCGTGAGTTTCTTTAGGTTTGATTATGTGTCTGAAGCAAAAACAACATACTGTGGGATATATATATAAATTTGTGTTGTGAGGATTTTACATATTGTGATAAATGTGTACGTGCATATTCCTAAGGTTTATAGTTGCACTAAACTGGATTTAGTGTTCGATGGAAACAGGATATGTGTTCTTGTCAGGTGTGCTCTAAGACAATTTCTAGACAGGAAGAGAAATTATATCGGAGAAAATATGGTTGTTTTGAAGAGAATCTAATGTTTTGTTTAGTGTTTTATAAAATATTTCTGTGTTGCTTGATATCAAGGTTGGTTCCGTTAATTACCATGTTGTTGCCAAGACTCATTTCTCAATTTATTTTGGTACTTTGGGATTATGGTTAATTCAAAAACCACCAGATAATGTAATGAATTTATTTATGATCTGTTTTGATCTGTTTTGATCTGTTTTGTGTAGTGTGGATTTTTGAATATTGACTGACTTCATGGTGGAATTATTTATTCTCTGCTATTGATTGGAAATATTATACTCAGAAATGAACGATATTTTGACAGATATATGGCTTTGTTACTGATGCAATTTGGTTATTGTCTCCCCTGTGACTGACAAAACTATTTCTGTCTGAAAGTAAAAGTGGCTACAGAATGTGACGCAAGTATTTATGGCATCAGTATTTTTTTTAAAAAAAAAAAAAGAATAAAAAAAAAAAAAGATAAAAAAAAAGTAGTTAACGGCTCATCATCATAGTTTAGATATTTAGAGCCACCCTTTTTTAATGCATGTGTGTAATGGTAATGTGGTGAGGATCTACGTACTGTCTACTTGTAGCAGTTATAGTGCTGCCACACTGGAATACCAAATACCACACTGTAGTACATGATACCCCACCCATCATTTTTTTTTCTGACACTGGGCCAACCAGGCGTAACTGCCTACCCATTATATTTGCTGGGTAAGCGAAGGATACAAGTGACACAAGTGACTGTGGATTGAACTCTCAACCTTTTGAATGCAAGGCAGACGCTCTACCACCAGACCAACAGGCTTTGGTTACCCTTACTATTGAATAGATTCCTATGGTTCTCATGCTCGGCGGAAAGACTCAATACACGGGTCTGCCCAATTTCATTCCCATCCAAAAGAAGCTAAGGGAAGTGTCTTGCACAAGAACATTTTCTCCTTCTAAAGAACTCTGGTTATTTCAAAGTCTAATCAGGCCGGTCTCTATTTGAGATCAATTACGCTGGATCAATTCTCTGGAAATGTTATACATGTCCACACAGTGGCCAAAGGAAATAGCCAAGTAGTTACTGTGGCTAATAGACCTGATGATGGCCAAGTGGTTACTGTGGCGAATAGACCTGATGATGGGTAATGAAGCAATAAAGCCATGTTTTCTGTTTCCATGGAGTACAAATTGACAATCTCATTAAATAATTGGTACCACCACAATCTGTGGTTACTGGCTTAGTCTTGATTGTCTTCGATGATTGATTTTAAATACAAATGTCTTGACTATTAATTAATTTTATGCAGAAAAAAAAAGATGTCTAATTAGTATTTGTTTATTACTTTGACCACATTTAGTTTGTTAATATAATGATGAAGTTTTTCAACTTTCTTTATTTATTATTTCATGACATAGTGCATTCTCTTTCTGTCGTCCTGGCTGGTATATCTGTATCCGCCAATCTGAAATGATACCAGTATTCCAGTAAAATGGCTGTATCTTCAAAAATAAATTAGACGTTTGTCTTGGAAAAAAAAAAGCAAGCGCTGCAGATGGTCTAGACTATTTATACTGGCTTAGATAAGACATGTAGATTGTACTGTGTGAAACCAGCCTCTCATTTCCATCTGTCTTATTGTTACCCTTATAAGTCTGATCTTCAGGCACAAATCCTCACATTTCTGGGTAATCCTCACATTTCTGGGTACAGGCATTTAATATATAAGGTGAAGCCCAGGGATGTAAAAATCATACAGAGATATAATGAAACTGCTAATATTGATTTTAATTCACTGTTGCAACTGTTGCCCGTCTGACAGCTGTTCCATAGTGGACTCTTTTCAACATTATTCAAAAAAAAATTCCCATATGAATGTTCTGCATTAATTTTGTTGCTTTTTAAGAATATATAATTTTGTTCTACGTTTTATGGTACCACTTATATAAGGGAAAAAACACACTGATATCTGTCGTAAATAAGAATATATTATATGTGTCTCTTGAATTAATATTATCATGTACATATGACATTAAATGGTAATAGTGATCAGTAGTATGACATTTCCTTGATGTGTCCCTGAACAAAGATGAAAGATAAACTGACAGAATCCAGAAACAGAAATGATAGTTGTTGTTATTGCAAATTTGCTCCTTCCTTCTATCAGCTGCAGTGGTCTTGTTATATCTTGGATCAGACATAGTAGATCAGACATAATTTCCTGTGTGATTTCCTGCTTCAGAAGATGGAATCAATTAATGCTTTTTTTAAGATGGAATCTGAGTGTAAAGTAAACATGTTTCACTTGTGTCAAGAACATAATTACAGTGGGAGATTATTGCCTGCTTGAAATTAATAGAAAACAGAAAAACATGGTAAGACCAGTCTTTTTTAATTTTTGGATTGCCGACCATCCTACCCTAAAATTTGGCAAAACTGAAAAGAAAAAAATGTTGTGTGTTCCAAAAATTATTGCTTCCGACTGAAAAAGTTCGAATTTTATACCCATCAAAAGATACTTAATTTTCCGATTCTATATTACCTCGACGATTTATTTTTTATTTTTTTCCCTCCTCCTACCCTACAGCTTTTGCTGAAAAATTCGGTAAAACAATTAATTAAAAAATACTGGCCTAAATATAAGATCTTGATTCTTTTAGGATTTGAAAGATTTTCCCAGCCAGGACTGAATTAGGATTAATTCTCAAAATGCTTAAACAGAATTTAACACCAGACCTGTGCTTCATTTGTGACATTAAATTGTCAGGTCACCGTAATGCTCCCTCAAAATGCCCAGTGCAATACATACACACATACACACACATGCTTTTGTTGTTTAAAATAATTTAAATAGATTTTGGTTTATATCAGCATTCCCAAAATAACATACCATCCTTAACTTGTAAACAAAATATTTCATTTTATAGGCCTGTTTGACAAATCTGTCAGTAAAAGATTACTCATTGTGCAATAACTTGATAACTTCCAAAGCTCATAAAACTTCATAGTGTCCTTATCCTTGGTGGGAGGAACCCTGTTGACTTTGGGGTCAGTAGGTCAAAGGTCCCAAGTTGCAAACATCTTATATGGACATAAACATTCCACGCAATAAATATCAGATAAATCACACTCGCGCTCATGGAACTTCATAGTAAAATTACCTTTGGTGAGAGGAGGAACCCTATTGCTTTTGGGGTCAGTGGGTCATGTTTTAAGGTTGTCATGAATTCATGTGGACATATGCATTCCGCAAGATAACTTCAAAAGTATAATATCCATGTCATGAAACTATGCAGGTACATTGTCCTTGGTGAGAGGAGGAAGCCTGTTACTTTTTGGGTCAAAGGTCAAGGTGACTGCTTTTGGGGTCAGTAGATCAAACAGTATTTGAACTTAAACTTGTAAGCTCTTAGAACTTTACACCAAAAATACCCAGTTAGGCAATGGCCCCTATTGATTTTAGGTTTAGTAGGTCAAGTTCAACTTCTACTTTACATTATTTTTTTTTGACTTTTTACTGGGATATAATATAATGTATGCAGTGCTCCTGTTTAATTTCGTTGAGTGTGTAATTTCATGTGTTCGCTTGAAAAGCATTGTTTTGATTTCGAACTTTAGTTTTGAGGCAATTACATGTATATATTGTATAAACGTGTATTATAGGATTGAATTCATGTTTTGGTGATCAAATGACTTCATGTTAAATTTATGCATGATTCAGCAAAGTTTACGCTCAAATAAACCTCACTTTTTGATCTGAATATATTTGGGTAAAAACGTGTTTAAAATCAATTTTGTCCAAATGTTCTAATTCTCCCGACTGTGTCATCAAATCTGGACACCTTTTTTTTCCTCCATACCATACAACATTGTAAAATATATGAGAAGGTGTGATTAAAAAAGTTTATCGAAGTATGAGCAACGATCACGTAAAAGATTTTACCAATAAAATTCAGTAAAAGGTATGAAGTTGGAATTGTACAAACATGATTTTGACCACATTTCACCCCAATTCCTTCTTAAATTAATGGACAGATTGTAAAAATTATTCTGCCATGTCAGTGCTATATCTGATACTAAAAGTTACTTCTGAACAATGTCTTTTTCTGATTATTATTCAGTCAATAGCTTTATTTGAACTGATGAACTCTATTTGTTCTTTATGCTGGTTCAGGGACTTAATGGATTGTCCGACAAATTGGTAGAACATTAAGTTGGCCTCTATCATGACAACTGAATATGGTCATGTTTAATAACCATGTTTTTGTGTGATTTTTATGACCAATGGCAGTTGGTCGAAATAGTGCATGTGAGCATTATTGGCTAAATTGAGGAAAAGCACACAAAAGCGATATAAAAAATGTAAAAAGATCTTGGTGAAATGTAACAAAGAGCTTTTTAGTGAGATAATGAGAGCAATAATGGAATCAGCTTTTTCTTTTTCTTTTTTTTTTTGGTAAATGATATTGGAAATGAACTCGATGCAGTATGGGAGTGTTTGGTGGACCTGTTAGAATTTTGTAAAGTTTGAATCGTTGACAGAAAATTCCAAGATGGTTCTGTTAATATGCTTCTTGTATCGCTTTCCTACATTTGGAACGTTTATTGGATTACCAGCAATGTCACTCCATGCATTTATTGGGTTTCCCACTTAATGACTTTTTGAATTAGATTTCCTGAAATTATCTGCCATTCTTGCTAATGAGATTGGTTTTTAACAACAAATTAAGGAAATAAAAATGCAGGGCTAGTGTCCGAGCTTCCGGTTATTTGCGCCTAATTTGAGACTGGACAAAGGCTCTCCATCTGTCAGAATATTTAATGTTTTTAAGGAATTTAAGTATGCTGAATGCATCATTTGGATTAGTACTTATAAATAACCCATCAAGTTCTGTTTGTAGGCTGATCAGGGTTTACAATTACTTGCAGGCTGATCAGTTTTTACAATGTTCAGCTTCTGATCAGTCATTTTCCCCAAAACACCCCTTTGTCACATAAATGGAATGGTCTTAATTCAAAGAAAGAACAGTCTATTATATATATGTAGCGTGTTAAGAGTTAGAGTCGCTCCTAAAGAGAGTGAGACGATACAGAGCCACAATGAATTGCCCCCCACCCCCACCAATGGGAACTGGAAAACAACAGCTGAATACCATGGTTTGAAATTGAATGGGGATCGACAGACAACATATATGTTTATTTCTGGAAGCCTTTTTCATTGTATATTGTATAATGGAGGTCAGAAGATGAATTTTGGAATTCATTTTCATTTTTTGCTCATCACCATTTTCCATTCCAACTGACATGACCTAAGCTGTTAAATGGTTGTTAAAACCATTCATTCATTTATTTATTCATTGATCGATGGTTGCTTGCAGTAGCTATATTGCAGAGGTTGAGACATGATTAGGCCCAGACAGCATATAGTCTGCAGAATATTGTAGAATAATTTGCAGACAATCCACATAAAGTTGATAAGTTGTTGATCAATTAAGGAATAGGTCCACAAGTTCATACAAAAACAACTTAGATTCTAAACTAGATTTGTGAAAAAGAAAACATTTGTGTTTCCCCAATTAAAACACTACTACTCATATATCACCCACACAGTGACACATTCTGACAAGGACACAGTCACTGACATATTGACACATTTTGACACTGACATATTGACACATTCTGAGAATGACACTGACATATTGACACATTCTGACAAGGACACACATTGTCACGGACATATTGACACATTCTGACAAATACACAGATACTATAACCTTGTTGGTGACTGACCTTGACATAATGTGCCAACATAGTGACACATTCTGACAAGGACACAGTCTCTGACATAGTGACACATTCTGACAATGACAATCAACAACATAGTGACTCATTCTAACAAAGACACAGATACTGACATATTGGCGCATTCTGTGAATGGCATAGTCACTGACATATTGACACATTCTGATAATGACAGTCACCAACATAGTGACACATTCTGACAAAGACACATATACTGACATATTGACACATTCTGACAATGACAGCCACCAACATAGTGACACATAATTATACCGACATATTGACACATTCTACTCCTATATCACCAATGGCACAGTCCAGGCATTTTTCTGCCCATTTTGGGAAAAAGACCCTGGACAAATTGGGAAAATTTACGCTGGGACACCAATACTGACACTGACAAAGACACCAATACTGACATATTGACACAATCTGACAATGACGCAGCCACTTACATATTGACACATTCTGACACCAACATTCGCCAACATAGTGACACATTCTGATAATGGCACAGACAGTCACTGACATATTGACATATTCTGACAATGGCACAGTCACTGACATTTTTACACATGCTGACAATGATGCAGTCACTGACATATTGATACATTCTGACACAAACTGTCACCAACATAGTGACCCATTCTGACAAGGACACTTATACTGATATTGACACATTCGGTCAAGGGCACAGTCACTGACATTCTGTCAAGGGCACAGCCACTGACAATATTAATACATTATGGCAAGGGCACATTCATACTTACTGACAAGGACATAGATACTGACATATCGACACATTCCAACACAGTCACAGTTGACACATTCTGACACTGGTACAGTCACTGACATATTGACACATTTTGACACTGACAAAGTCACCAAAATAGTGACACATTCTGACACCGACTCTAACATGTTGACACATTCTCACACCAACGCAATCACTGACATATTGACACTTTCTGACACAGTCACTGCATACTGACATATTCTGCCACTGACACAGTCACCAACATATTGACAAATTCTGACACCAACACAGTCACCTACATGTGACACATTCTGACAAGCAGACAGTCATATTATTAAAATAGTGACACAGTAACTGACATATTGACACATTATGACAATGGCAGTCACCAAAATAGTCACATTCTGACAAGAACACCGATACTGACATATTGACACATTCTGACACACAGTCACTGACATATTGACACATTCTGACACAGTCACTGACATACTGACACATTCTGACACAGAAACAGTCATATTGACACATTCTGACACTGACACAGTAAACCTACATATTGACACATTCTGACACACAGTCACTGACATATTGACACATTCTGACACAGTCACTGACATACTGACACATTCTGACACAGAAACAGTCATATTGACACATTCTGACACTGACACAGTAAACCTACATATTGACACATTCTGACACACAGTCACTGACATATTGACACATTCTGACACAGTCACTGACATACTGACACATTCTGACACAGAAACAGTCATATTGACACATTCTGACACTGACACAGTAAACCTACATATTGACACGTTTTGACAAGCAGACAGTCCCAGTTGAAAGGCACCTTTCCTAGATTTGCACATCTCATGATCAATATGAGAGGTTATTTATTGTGCCAAATATTTAATCAAAATATTTCAGAAGATTGATACTGTTACTTAAAAGCTTAACTGATATTGAAATATAGGTCTGTGTTACGAAAGTGTTATCTCACAATGTGTTATCATCTGAAGACTGTCATGTTCACCTTCAATATTGACTTTTCATAATATATCATGCAAGTTTGCAAGTATAAGTAAGTTGCTACTTTTAAATGTCTAAGAGAGAGATATTTTAGGGTGTTTTTTCTGTCCTCCGCCTTGTGTTTGCAGCTAGTCATTTTTCTGTTAAGGAATTCAATTTATATTTTGTGGGATTGTTTGCCATCAGGTCAAGATCATCACATGGTCAGTTTTGATTCGACCCTTGTTACTGCAGAGATATGGCCATTTTTTTGATTTTTGGAAGTTTAAGGGCCTAATAAGAACCTTGTGATCGTGTGTGTCTGTGTGTCTGTGTGTCTGTGTGTCTGTGTGTCTGTGTGTCTGTGTGTCTGTGTGTCTGTGTGTCTGTGTGTCTGTGTGTCTGTGTGTCTGTGTGTCTGTGTGTCTGTGTGTCTGTGTGTCTGTGTGTCTGTGTGTCTGTGTGTCTGTGTGTCTGTGTGTCTGTGTGTCTGTGTGTCTGTGTGTCTGTGTGTCTGTGTGTCTGTGTGTCTGTGTGTCTGTGTCTGTGTGTCTGTGTGTCTGTGTGTCTGTGTGTCTGTGTGTCTGTGTGTCTGTGTGTCTGTGTGTCTGTGTGTCTGTGTGTCTGTGTGTCTGTGTGTCTGTGTGTCTGTGTGTCTGTGTGTCTGTGTGTCTGTGTGTCTGTCTGTCTGTCTGTCTGTCTGTCTGTCTGTCTGTGTGTCTGTGTGTCTGTGTGTCTGTGTGTCTGTGTGTCTGTGTGTCTGTCTGTCTGTGTGTCTGTCTGTCTGTGTGTCTGTCTGTCTGTGTGTCTGTGTGTCTGTGTGTCTGTGTGTCTGTGTGTCTGTGTGTCTGTGTGTCTGTGTGTCTGTGTGTCTGTGTGTCTGTATTCGTTAAGAATGTGTTAACCGTGATTTTCATATGATCACAAGCTCCAGAAGGTATGTTTTTGGTTGTTCAGAGTGAGTCTTTATAAGCATGAAATGTAATGAAAAAATTGCCATTACTACAAATTTTAAGCAAAATATAGGGCGTTGTAAGATGTGCTATGCAGATCGATGTGCTATGCAGATCAATATGTCTTTTTCTCCCATGTTGGATATTTATGAAACCCTATGTCTGCTTCAATTCTGCTTCTCTATGGTGGTTACACACTCGCTGGATATAATTGCATACTTTATCATTCAAGCGAAGTCATTCTTATAAAAATAGTTGTTATATATATGACAACATGATTATGGCATGAAAATGGAAATGACATAACTGAGAGATCAGTTTATTTCTATATTTACAATACAGGGGGCATACATCTTAAGTTACCACCAAGCTTCTGATGGTGTGAGAAAAAACACATGATAATGAATGACAATTACATTCTCTATATATAGATGTACATGAAAAAGCAGCACATTTAAAGATAAGTTACCTCCCATGTTCTAATGTTGGTCCGAAATTGAAATTGAACGCCCGATAATGAGTGACACTTAGTAATGATAGTCATACATGCAGGGTGTTTGTGACATTTACAAGTTATACTATTATGTTAAAGCACATGAAGGTGGAAAGGGAACATGTGTGGGTGGTGACAAGTAAACAGATGTGAAAAGTTCAACTATTTCTACTGCTTGGATTTAAAACAAGTGGAATGGTGGATGTGTTCATGTATACGTTTTGTGTTGTTTAACAGTAAACTTGTGTGGGATGTTTAGATCCTCTGACGTATTTTTGATACATAAACTGAATTATTTAGCATCCACAAAATCACCATGTTTTAACTGGAAATCGTTCCTTTATTACTCGTCACAAATACAATTGCACAAAATAGTTTGAAATGCTTGATTCATTGTCTAGTTCTATATGTATAAAAAAAAATCTTATTTTTTGCTGGAAATGACATGTAGCGTTGTCTGTATAATAAGGCTGTTAAGAAAATTGCCAACTGTTGAGTAACTAAGGATAATAATGCATTACCGATTACCTAGCTGATTGTTCTGGAGTCGTTATTGATATAACGGAGAATTTCTGTAAATTGTGGGAGTGTTTTCATGGAGTTTGCTTCTTATTATAAGTTATTTTGGATTGAACTGAAGTTTGTTTTTGTTTTATCTGTTTGTATGGTGCTTTAGGTAATTTTCAACACATTGAATTAAAGTAAATGTTTTCTACTTGGAATATATAAATCATACTGGTGAAAGATAATTTAAGAGACAATTATAGGCAAATTGAAGTTGTAATGTAATTAACCTTTAATGTTGATGATGTTGGTGTTTTCTGCAGGGTATTTCATTAATAATCTATCTCACAAAATCGTAGTTACTGGCAGATTGTGTTTTCAGAGGATTTTGAAGTCAAAATAGTAATTGATTTTTAAGAGGTTCTAGCTTAGACTGGTTTAAATCAACATGTTTCAAGCAAAAAATAATGAGTTTCTTAAAGGGACACAACGCAATTTATCAAGCGTTAAAATGACGTCTCAATTTATTAATCCAGTATCGTTTTGACTTTAAACCTGTTTGCATATATTTAAATATAATTTTGAGGTTTTTAACTATTCTTCGTTATTCTACCGTAGGTTAGAATATATTATTGGAGTATAATCAACAGTTAGTAATATGCAAAAACAGTTTGCTTAGTACTGTTCTCATAATTAATATTAATGATTGAACAAATGAAATTGATGTAGAAAAACTAATGGGATGCCCGAAGTTTTACAAACATCTAAATTGCCGTGTGACTCTTTTAAGTCGGCATTTGTTTTGCTAATTTTTCTGCATGCTCAGTTTGATTGAATACATTAGTTAGTCTGCTGACCACTGTAATTTGTCATAAAGGATTGTGGATCTCAGTTTAATTGAAGTAATCAGGTGCCAGGATTCGAATTATTAAATATCGGATTTCATAACACACCTACATAACTGGATTAAAGGATTATGTCATTAAACGGTTCTTTTGCAGATTATGGACCAGTCTGCAAGGTTGTCGCCTACGTGTCTAACTTTTGAAATTGTATATTTTGCTATGTGATAAATTCAGCAAATATTCCAATTTAACAAAATGTGCTAATTTTATGACATTTAGAAGTTGTTTGAAATGTTCAGAAATGAGACGGGACAAATTGTGACCAACTTGGGAAATTATATATTTAAATGAGGCTAATACTTTATAATGATGGTTGTGTGTGTTTTGAACGTGCCACAGCGGTGCAAAATGTGCTAAACATTTGAAGTCATATATATTATTCCATATTAATTCGAATTGTGACAGTGGTACGAGCTGCTTTAATATATATTAAGGTCGGACAAAATATGCTCAACATATGAAATACTATATATATTTCAATATTCGTTGTGACAATTGTACGAATCTGCTTTAATATATAATGTCGAGAATCGAGGCAGGGCAAAATGTGCTCAAAGATTGAAGTCGTATATTTAATATTAATTTGAAATTCTTGTGATGGCTGTGTAAAGCTGTTTTAATATATAGAGGCAGACAAAAATGTGCTCAGTTGCAATGGCAGGGATAATGCGAAGTCACTCGGACAGTTATCTGTGCGTTCACGATCAACACAGGAATTCTCGGAGAATGAAACTCTGGTCACGGATTATTATGATACTGCATTTAGATAGGTGCGTATCCCCATATAGCGTGTGTTTACTGACATGTCCTCGTTGTTATTCCTCAGAGCTGAGATCACGTAGCATGGACAGTACGGACGGACGGGAGATAGACAAACCTCGGAGCCCACTCAGCCCACGGGTTCCGGGCTTACATCAGCACCGACAGCTGGATCCACCGAAAACTATACTGGATGTGGATTACAAGCTGTTGCAGTCGGGAGTGGCCATATTGCCAGGTGAGTTATTTAATAATCATCTGGACCCATGGTAATCTTGAACCGAAACATGTTCATTTGCTTAAATACTTCTTTTAAAGAAGGTCAGATATATATTTTATGATTGTCGTATAATTGCAAAATTTTATATTTTTAATTTTAAATTTATCACCATTGTAAATTAATTGTATGAAACTTGTTTTGCTATTTCGCCCACCATCACTTGTTCAAGCCTCACTGTTTTCCATGTATGTTTCTCAATCGTTCTGCTTATATCTGTGGCCAACATTTATGTATAAAACATCAGTAATTTAAAATTCAGCTGGTAGCAAAATTATTCCGATATTATATAAAATGTCTCTATGAGTCCCAGAAGGAGACGAACTTGTGAAACGAGTGCGAATATTAACTGGAAATGAGTTTTCATACATTTAAGATATCTGCTAGTTGCGACATTGATCATCAGACACACAGTCATGAAACCACCTCAGAACTGTAATCTTCAAGTGTCTGAGAAGTATCAATACAGATTTAAACATGAGCTTTATTGATGGCTTTTTAAGTATTATCTCCAGGCAGGCAATTTCCTATTTCAAGAATCCAAACAACCGATAATATTACCGGTACATGCCCCATGTTGATTCCTAAGTTACGTACCAGGGCAGGAATATAAGAATCTGTCGTGGGTATCCGGTAAAGATCGGGAATTCCAACACAAGGTATAATTGTTTTTAGCTCTACTGATCAGAGATCAGCAGAGCTTATGCCGTGGTGCGGCGTCCGTCGTCCGTCCGTCTGTCTGTCCGTCTGTCGTCCGTAAACTTTTATTTGTAGCGACTACTCCTCTGAAACTACTGGATGGATATTCATAAAACTTTACAAAAATGTTGCCCATGAAGTCTAGTTGATCCTAGCAAAAATTCATGTTGATGTGAAATCCAAGATGGCCGCCAAAGCTAAAAATAGATTTTTTAAATACAAGTTTGTAGCGACTACTTCTTGAAAACTATAAGTGATATTGATATGGGACTTTTTCTAAAATGATCAGCATGACATGATGTTGGTCCTTGTCGAAAATCGTTTTGATTTGACGTTAAACATGGCTGCCAGCGGCCATCTTTGTTTACATAGAGTTATATAATGAAAACTTGTAGCGACTACTCCTCTGAAACTACTTGACGGATTTTCATGAAACTTCACAGGAATGTTGCTCTTGATGTCTAATTGATCCTACCAAAATTTCAGGTCGGCCGGGAATTCAAGATGGCCGCCACGGCTAAAAATAATTTTTCAAAACACAAGTTTGTAGCGACTACTTCTTGAAAACTATAAGTGATATTGATATGGGACTTTTTCTAAAATGATCAGCATGACGTGATGGTTATCCGAGTCGAACATTATTTTGATTCAACATTAAACATGGCTGCCAGTGGCCATCTTTGTTTACACAGAGTTATATATTGAAAACTTGTAGCGACTACTTCTCTGAAACTACTTGACGGATTTTCATGAAACTTCACAAAAATGTTGCTCTTGATGTCTAATTGATCCTAGCAAAATTTCAGGTTGGCCGGAAATTCAAGATGGCCGCCATGGCTAAAAATAGATTTTCAAAATACAAGTTTGTAGCGACTACTTTTTGAAAACTATAAGTGATATTGATATGGGACTTTTTCTAAAATGATCAGCATGACATGATGGTTATCCGAGTCGAACATTATTTTGATTCGACATTAAACATGGCTGCCAGTGGCCATCTTTGTTTACATAGAGTTATATAATGAAAACTTGTAGCGACTACTCCTCTGAAACTACTTGACGGATTTTCATGAAACTTCACAGAAATGTTGCTCTTGATGTCTAATTGATCCTAGCAAAATTTCAGGTCGGCCGGAAATTCAAGATGGCCGCCATGGCTAAAAATAGATTTTCATGCAAGTTTGTAGCGACTACTTCTTGAAAACTATAAGTGATATTGATATGGGACTTTTTCTAAAATGATCAGCATGACATGATGTTGGTCCTTATCAAAAATCGTTTTGATTCGACGTTAAACGTGGCTGCCAGCGGCCATCTTTGTTTACATAGAGTTATATAGTAAAAACTTGTAGCGACTACTCCTCTGAAACTACTTGGCGGATTTTCATGAAACTTTACAGGAATGTTGCTCTTAATGTCTAATTGATCCTAGCAAAATTTCAGATCAGCCAGAAATTCAAGATGGCTGCCACAGTTAAAAATAGATTTTTAAAAAATAAGTTTGTAGCGACTACTTCTTGAAAACTATAAGAGATATTGATATGGGACTTTTTCTAAAATGATCAGCATGACATGATGGTTATCCGAGTCGAACATTATTTTGATTCAATGTTAAACATGGCTGTCAGTGGCCATCTTTGTTTACATAGAGTTATATAATGAAAACTTGTAGCGACTACCCCTCTGAAACTACTTGACGGATTTTCATGAAACTTCACAGGAATGTTGCTCTTGATGTCTAATTGATCCTAGCAAAATTTCAGGTTGGCCGGAAATTCAAGATGGCCACCACAGCTAAAAATAGATTTTCAATAAAACAATTTGTAGCGACTACTTCCTGAAATCAAAATCAATCAGTAGAGCTTCAAGGTCATTGACCTCTTGTTATTGGAACCGAGGCTCTGCCGGATACCCATGATTGATTATTTTTCTTGCATACCATTTACATTCTGCGCGTTGACGTCGCCAACTACTAACGTTTTGCATGATTTTTTACACAAAGACGTCATGCAAGTGTCATTGTTTATATCAGCGCGTGACTTTTATCTTCCTCCATGTGTAAGATCTGGCTTCCCAGCATCGATGCAAAACATGGATAACCTTATCCGGTATGCAAGAAACTTTGTGTTAGAGTTAGTCGTCTTATGTAATATTTGAATGGTCAAATTTGTTACAGAATTTATCTGAATTTATACCCATCCTGTATTAATGGGCACTAATGGTGAACGGACGAGTGGATCTTTTTTGCCCTTCTTACAATTTGTTTTGAGTGCCTCGGTAGCTTTGGGTAAGGCTTTGTGTTATAGAGCTGAGACCCCATGGCAGGTTCGAGCCTTAAAGGTGATGAATATTCATCTTATCTCCCTTTGAGGTCTCTGTTCCAATATGACCTTAGAAACATATATAAAAAACATTTAATTTCAGTTTCATTGTAAACGCTTTGGAGTTTTTATATTAAGATGCTTAAAACGAGAACAGAATAAAAAATTAAGAAAACTCCTTGCATACCCATGTTTCATTTTTTTAAGGACAATTGCCAAGTCATTCAGATATTGCTGGGTGTGTTTTCAAACTGACAATATTGAAGATAATATACTATATGACACTATCAGTTCAAGGTCATAGGATATCGTCTCAACTGATGTGCCTTAATATCTCTTAGAATACCAATATATATATCATAGTTTGACTACAAAGACATTTAACCCAATTAAAGATTGTCCTTAAATGATTTATGATGTGTGGGAGGCTATAGACTGAGGTATTTTAAAGATGGTTTGCCAAGATATGTGTATTTATCTGTGTAGGCGAATGTTTTAATTTTCTCTTTTTGCAAAGGGGTCTAAATCTTTTCGTCTTCCGAACATTACCAACTTCAAATTACTATTGAATTACTTGAAATTATTTTGTGAATGATACAGTGGTAGAGTGTCCCCCTCTCATGCAGGAAGTCATGGGTTATTTGGTGAACATTATAGTGGTCAGGGGCATAGCCAGAGACTTTTGGAGAATGCGCCCTTGGGGAGGGTGGGGGTCCTGAAATGTTTGAAATTTGAGTGCAATTTCGGAGGTTTGTGGCTTCATTTGAGCGAGATTTTGGAGGCTTTTGCCTCCATTCATTAAGTGTGTTTTTAAAAATAGTGCCTCACTCCCTACCCCACTTCAATTTGTTTGCTGATTTTAAAAAATCTACCCTGGTGGTAGAGTGTCCCCCTCTCATGCAGGAAGTCATGGGTTATTTTGTGAACAATATAGTGATAGAGTGTCCCCTTCTCATGCAGGACGTAATGGGTTATTTTGTGAACAATATAGTGGTAGAGTGTCCCCCTCCTATACAGGAAGTTATGGGTTATTCTGTGAACAATACAGTGGTAGAATGTCCCACTATCATGCAGGAAGTCAAGGGTTAGTTTGTGAACAATATAGTGGTAGAGTGTTCCCCTCTCATGCAGGAAGTCATGGGTTATTTTGTGAACAGTATAGTGGTAGAGCATCCCCCTCTCATGCAGGAAGTCATGGGTTATTTTGTGAACAATATAGTGGTAGAGTGTCCCCCTCTCATGCAGGAAGTCATGGGTTATTTTGTGAACAATATAGTGGTAGAGCATCCCCCTCTCATGCAGGAAGTCATGGATTATTTTGTGAACAATATAGTGGTAGAGCGTCCCCCTCTCATGCAGGAAGTCATGGGTTATTTTGTGAACAATACAGTGGTAGAGTGTCCCCCACTCATGCAGGAAGTCATGGGTTATTTTGTGAACAATATAGTGGTAGAGTGTCCCCCTCTCATGCAGGAAGTCATGGGTTATTTTGTGAACAATTCATTGGTAGAGTGTCCCCCTCTCATGCAGGAAGTCATGGGTTATTTGGTGAACAATACAGTGGTAGAGTGTCCCCCTCTCATGCAGGAAGTCATGGGTTATTTTGTGAACAATAAAGTGGTAGAGTGTCCCCCTCTCATGCATGAAGTCGTGGGTTATTTTGTGAACAATACAGTGGTAGAGTGTCCCCCTCTCATGCAGGAAGTCATGGGTTATTCTGTGAACAATATAGTGGTAGAATGCAGGAAGTCATGGGTTATTTGGTGAACAATATAGTGGTAGAGTGTCCTCCTCTCATGCAGGAAGTCATGGGTTATTTTGTGAACAGTATAGTGGTAGAGCATCCCCCTCTCATGCAGGAAGTCATGGGTTATTTTGTGAACAATATAGTGGTAGAGTGTCCCCCTCTCATGCAGGAAGTCATGGGTTATTTTGTGAACAATATAGTGATAGAGCATCCCCCTCTCATGCAGGAAGTCATGGATTATTTTGTGAACAAGATAGTGGTAGAGCGTCCCCCTCTCATGCAGGAAGTCATGGGTTATTTTGTGAACAATACAGTGGTAGAGTGTCCCCCACTCATGCAGGAAGTCATGGGTTATTTTGTGAACAATATAGTGGTAGAGTGTCCCCCTCTCATGCAGGAAGTCATGGGTTATTTTGTGAACAATACAGTGGTAGTGTGTCCCCCTCTCATGCAGGAAGTCATGGGTTATTTGGTGAACAATACAGTGGTAGAGTGTCCCCCTCTCATGCAGGAAGTCGATGGGTTATTTTGTGAACAATAAAGTGGTAGAGTGTCCCCCTCTCATGCATGAAGTTGTGGGTTATTTGGTGAACAATATAGTGGTAGAATGCAGGAAGTCATGGGTTATTTGGTGAACAATAGAGTGGTAGAGTGTCCCCCTCTCATGCAGGAAGTCATGGGTTATTCTGTGAACAAAATAGTGGTAGAATGCAGGAAGTCATGGGTTATGTGGTGAACAATATAGTGGTAGAGTGTCCCCCTCTCATGCAGGAAGTCATGGGTTATTCTGTGAACAATATAGTGGTAGAATGTCCCACTCATGCAGGAAGTCATGGGTTATTTTGTGAACAATATAGTGGTAGAGTGTCCCCCTCTCATGCAGGAAGTCATGGGTTATTTTGTGAACAATACAGTGGTAGAGCATCCCCCTCTCATGCAGGAAGTCATGGGTTATTTGGTGAACAATACAGTGGTAGAGTGTCCCCCTCTCATGCAGGAAGTCATGGGTTATTTTGTGAACAATATAGTGGTAGAGTGTCCCCCTCTCATGCAGGAAGTCATGGGTTATTCTGTGAACAATATAGTGGTAGAATGTCCCACTCTCATGCAGGAAGTCATGGGTTATTTTGTGAACAATATAGTGGTAGAGTGTCCCCCTCTCATGCAGGAAGTCATGGGTTATTCTGTGAACAATATAGAGGTAGAGCACCCCCCTCTCATGCAGAAAGTCATGGGTTTGATTACAGGCTGGTTCATTCAAAGACTTCAAAAATGGTACTGTAGTTATTAAATCTCCCTTGCTTGATGTTCATATGAAAGTTAGTGCTAGGACTGGTTGACCTGGTGTCAGTATAATGTAACTGGGTGGGGTGTCATGTTGTATGTCTACAGTCTGGTATTCCAGTGTGGGAAAACTATAAACTCACTGCTACAAGTAGAAACTGTTGTGATATGACTGAAAGAGTGCTCAAAGTGACTTTATAAACATACAATCATACTTTTTGAACATTATAAACATACAATCATACTATTTGATATTTATATACTGTCTTCGTCAGCTTGTTCTGAGAAAAACGTGAGTAATTATTTTAAAGGCTAATAGGTTTCAGCTTTCAAACATTTTGTTGAGAGATTATTTAAATTTAATCGATCTCTTAGCATCGAGGGGGTGATACCTCTTATTTTAAAACGATGTGCTGAGAAAAGATAGAGTTGCAGAAACTTCAAATCTTTCATCAGATGTCAGATTCACATTATGTTTAAGCTGTCTTCATGAAACATTATCTGCACTGATTACATTTTATAACTACTAACAATTAGAAAACATACAAAAATATATTTTGTTCATCTTCTGATAGAGAATAAAGAAAAGAAATTGTTTTGTGGCTAGCATAAAGGGTTTTTCCTAGATATTTTGGGGAAAAGGCCCCTAGATCGAATTTTGATTGCCAAAATTGCCATATGAATAATTATCATTTAAATAGTGATTTGAACCTGTTAGAGTGGTAACAACAATCACTGGAGTTACACCAACACTGTAGAACATGTCTGTATATAATTTGTTTTAAATGGGGGAAAAACTTATTTTTTGCCATTGAGAAGGGCCTGCTATTCGGCCTGTGGCACTCCATAAGAAAAGCCCTGGCATAGCTGTACAGAAGGTCATCTAGTTCCAGTTCAAAAGTCATTTGTTTGAGCCTATTTTATTCAAATCCTTTTCACGACTTCACCAAACTCGGCATATAATTATCTAGTTTTTTTACGCGCCCGTTTGTCAGTTCGTCCTTCCGTCCAAAACAATCTCATGTCTCAACCGTAACTTTATACTGTAGGGATTTCCATGAAACTTCACACAAATGTTCACAACGACGAGAAGGTGTGTTGCGTGCATGAATCAGGGCTTTACCTCAAAGCTCAAGGTCACACTTGGAGGTCAAAGATCAAATGATAAACTTTTTAGGGGCCATTTGTCACTTTCTGTGACATTTCTTGTTATCATTAGCAGTCTTCCAAAGCACATTTTGTCGGTACTATAGTGACGGGAACATAATGTGAATTACACAAGAATTGATCAATCATTTGTTTTGCATTATGCAGTTTTTAACACCAGTAGTAAATGGCAAATTTACCATAAAGAATTTGGCATTTACTACAAACGTTTAAAATGCATGAACACTGAGCAAAATACGAATCAGTTCTTAAATACATGCAGGGCTACCATAATAAAATTAAGAAAAAGCCTGAGATTTTTGGAAATGCTGAATTTGAGCGCGCGAAGCGAAATTTCAAAATCGGCAATTTTTAAAAGCGATTGATAAAAAAGAAAATTACAATGTGTATACAACATATTACATTCTGTTGCATCTTATTCATACTTTTCCATTACCCAGATGTTGAGATTTCACCTTATTTTCAGTAGGTCGTACAATTTGTGTTACTCGGTTTTTATCCTTAGGTTCAATAGTGAAGTAAAAATCTTTCTCAGAGTAAAAAGTAAATTTTGAAACGGATACATGATCATATTAATATTCATGTAGGATTTTAAAAGAATCACACATAAATACTTTAAAGTTTTACAATAAAATTGGTTAACCGTTTAGGATAAAGACCTCGTCTCACCTACCAAAAAAAGTCATCATGCTTTATAGCAAAATTAAGAATAAGTTGTTTTATCAGAAAGAATTTATAAAGCATATTACTTGGATACGCATTTAATCTGTTAGGATTTTGTTATTTTATTTACAGTGTTATATTTTGTAAAGTCATTTAAGGTCGATCTTGCATAATAAAGATTAACATGTATTATCTTATTTTCTATACGTATATATAAAAAATGAATATGCTGGATATTCATAGTCTCTTGTAATTTAATTGTTGAATCCTGGCATTTCTGCATTTTAAATGTGTTAAACCACAAACGTAATGACTTTTTTCACAGATTAGTATGTATGTGCATTATTTTTATGCCTATGTATTTTAATGACGAGATTTAAAGAAACACTTCAACTGCAATATACAAGTGAGCGAAAATGTAACGCTACCACATTAAAAACAGTTAACTTTAAAAACACTATAAAAATCAAGTGAAATATCAATTCAACATATACAGAACTCGAATTACATAAGACGCCGCGGGCGATTTGGACTAATAGATTGGTGGACTGTGGTGTACACACCAATTAGTTGCCATCAGCTGACCACATGCAGTCAGTCGCGTATTGGGTACACGTGTTGGTATTTTTGTTAAAAATTGAGTGCTAATAAAATGAATGAATTTTTGTTTGAAAAATCCGGCAATTTTAACAGAAACGCCGGTAAGCCGGTAATCTAATCAAAAAGCCGGTAATTACCAGCGCAAAGACTGAGAAATGGCAGGCCTGTATATGCAGAACATTCTTCAAATGCACTCATAACTTTGCACTTGGTTACCTTTAACTTGAGAAAACTGATATTTTATCAATGCTTATATTTATCTTCTCATGTTTGGATTTAACCCACTTTCTTTCTATAATGATAATAATCCAATTAAGATTGTATATTGCAAGGCAGACTGTTACCTGGGGAGAAATAATTATGTAAGAGTCTGCAGGGACCTACCATTATCTGGTGCAGCATCATGTAATGCTGTATTCACCCTGGGAAGCACTAATTAACAGGAAAATGATAACTGTTCACTAATTAACATTTGGGAACAGGTTGATAATTGCGCTGGTACATGCTCATATTCCTTATCTTGTATATGAAAGTATTGATATACACAAGAATATGTTGTTTAAGGAATGCCTAAATATGACATTTTGGCAGATGGTAGCCCTAATGTCTTACAGGGTACTACATAGAGATTATTTAACTGCTGGGATCGATTATAGGGAAATCCTTCACAAGATGATAGCCGTGTGGTTCTTTTTACGAACGAGCGTAAGCGTGTGAGTGAAAAAACAATGCATGCCTACCATCGAGTGAAGGATTCCCATATAATCGATCACAACAGTTAAATAATCTATTACATTTTTGGTTATGTATGATTTTAACCCGAATTAGATGGCGTCGACGTCACCAATACGTTATTTACGTCATAACTCAGCGTCACAGTTAGTTTTTTTTGTGTTCGGAGTTAGTTATTAATATTTAGCGATTATGAATATTCTTTCACTGAGAAATCCCAATGTTTCACCCACAGAAATGTAATAAAGAACAATATCCAGGTGATGCGCGTTATAATTTGTAGGTATTAAAAAAAAAAAAATGAATGTATAACTAGATAAACATTTCAATAACTATAAACGATCATCAGATAACCTTCAAATGCCAAAGAGAATGAATGAATGAATGGTGTTTTACGGCACGTCGACACATAAATAGGTCATATTGTGCGCAAAAACTGATTGAATGATGATGAAATGAAGGATTATTTAAAAATTAATGCAAACATATAAAGATAAAAATATTAAAATATAAGGGATGATATGGTAGTAATACAAAGTATATATGTAAAACAACAAACGCCCGAAACCGGGCATACAGAAAGTGAAAAATGTGGCTCAAAGTAGGTCATGTCAACTGATCTAAATCATCCAGAAGCTTCCTATTGATGATTGGCTTATCCAAAAAGAGATCACCAGTGGGAAATGTGTAAATCTGATCTGTCATTTGGCTGTAATATATTATTAAAATGAAAGCGAGTGAGAAATAGACTTGACCTGTTTAATTTTCTTATAAAAAAGAAGCAAAATAGTAAGCACATGCTGGTAAGATTGTGTTGTATAAAAACATCCGTATACTGACAATAGGTGTTTTACCAGTTTTACCTTCATTTCCGGTGATTTTCGTGAGTTTTGTAGAGACTAAGACATGAAGAAAACTTTTGCAATAATTGAATAGACACGCGACAAAAGTAACAAGTGGTCTTATTATGCCAACTGTAGGAGCACAAATTCATTAGGGTGACACTAATCAATTGGAAAAAGGGATAATTATTTAAAAAAAACAATTTTTCTTCGCTATTCTACATAAGCTTTAACTTTTATAATAGGTGCAATATAATCTACAATGAGTAGTATACAAACACATTTTGCTTTTAATATTTCAAATTATTTAATATGATTTATTAAGCCTTAGCCCACTATGAATGTATAATGGACTGACCTTTCTTTAAATTCAGACCATTCCATTTATATGTTACAAAGGGGTGTTTTGGTTAAATGACTGATGTATCCTAGGTACCTGATTTTACAATGACCTCCCACCTGCTACATTATCTTATTGATTATTTCACTAAATGTTTTACATAACTGGTACAGCGGCCTCGTAGCTGGAAACTTGATCCTTCATCTCATCTCCCTCTAAGGTTGCTGTTCCAATATTGACCTAATATAATGTGTCCTTAGGACGTAAAACCCCATTTCATTTCATTTACATAGTTGAGTAATCCTGGGAGTATGAACTGAAAAACAGACTCCGAACTTGGACGTCCCAATACTGTCTCACACCTGTTTATCTGTTGTACCATCCATCTTTGTTTTGTCTTTGTTTCATCTTTGTTCACACCTATTACTGCTATCTATTTAGAACATCAGACAAAACACTTGCATATTTGATAATCCTGATAACATGTTCTTGTCTTAAGTTTGTGATAAAATCTTTAATATTTTATTTGATCATTTGCCTTATATCTTTACATGTGATTTATACATTTATTGATATATTAAAAAAAGAGAGAGATTTAAGTAGCTTGTTTTGATAGCTCAGCAGTTGATGTTTTCCTGCAGATGGGCCCTTTTATCTGTTTAAAAATTGTTTACTTGTGCAGTAATAATCGATGTCTGATTTATATGATAGGGTTAGTTTATGTGATCTGTCTAGCACCTTAATGTTTATCTTTCTCCATGATCAAAAGCCCACTTACCAGCTCTTACCAGCCCACTTACCAGCTCTTACAATTGTAAGTCAGGCGCGTATGCAGGCATACGCACGTACGCCAATGCGTACAATTCGTCAGCAAAAGTGAAAAAATAAAAGTTCAAAATGCCATATTAACGATGAAATATAGCTTGAGAACGCATCATTTGCCTCCTAATTTTCAATTAACCCCCTCCCACACCTACCCCCCACTCGCAGCATCGCTGCTCGATTCACAGCTACGCTTCTCATATCTGGGGTACATTTCAAAATGCTCCAGGTACGCCACTGTAAGTGACAAAGTGTCGATTCTTATGGATGGCGGGAGGTGTACAGTACTGGTTTTACCCAGGAAAGGTGGTTGGTCTGCCTTAAACCTTACATGTGTTGAAAATGACGTAAAAAACATTCAAACAAAAGCTCTTACAAGTCCTTGTATGGTAGAGATACAGAACTTGCACAAAATGATGTGAGCTAAGGCTCTCTCGAGGTTCCAATTAAAGCTATACTAATAAATCACGCTAGCTTTGGGATTTCCACTTCTGAAATTGATCCCTATGGTTGATTTATTTTTCTTGCATACCATTTACTGCGGTACATTTTTTACCAAAACAGGTCTTGCAACGGTTATACAAGAAATACAAGAAATGGGACAAAAATAAAATTTCAGCAAATTGTTGTAAACCGAAAATACACGTCCTTAATAAAATACTAAATTATAAGTTAAATTCCACTTCAGGTTGTCGTGACCTTGACGGCAATGCGGTGGTGCTAATCTTCACGAGCAGTTCACTATGGAAGAACCAACAGTTGGCCAGTACGGACCTTGCGCGACTCATCATGTACTACTATTCCGTCCCTAGGTAAACAAAGACTAATGTGTGTGAACAGTTTGCTCATTTCTTTTGCACATCTTGTGTAAAATAAAATATTTTGGAGCATTTTTGTTTTGTCGTTTTAGCCTCTGTGAATGTGGAGGGACATTCATTAGAACTGAAGACCTCTGTTACAAGTTGTTTAGAGTCCCTGGTGGTGGCATATGTTTGATTGGAATCTTCATCTGTCATCTCATCTCCCTCTGAGGTTGCTGTCCCTATATGACCCCTGGACTTCAAACACCATTTGATTTGTCTTGCAAACGATCCTCTAATCGTTAAAAACGTTGGTACATATTCAAGTACTTGCAGTATGGATGAGTTGAATATTGCAACCAAAAATGTTTAAGAAAATACAATCTCTAGTATATGGGAGAATTGTATTTTTACAAAAGTGTTCATTGTAACCCGTGTATTAGGCAGCAATTTAAGACTTGGGTGTATCTCTAGGGATTTTTTTTTTTACAAATAAAAGTGAAAAAGGTAAATTTTCGATCATCTTCTATAAATGTATACAAAACATAATAATACTGAGAAAGTAAGAGGTGAAAAGTGTTGTTTAAACCACCACCCCACCAAATATAGGCCGCTATTTGTCAAAAACTGCCGTGCAAAATACGGCTGCATGGTTGGCTGGCTAATACATTGTAACTATGTTATCGATTCAAACAAATCACAGAGTTGATTCTTTCCAGACATTTTAAGATTATTTTATTTTTAACGACTTCTGAGTGGATATTTATGAGTGCCAATCTGTTTCTGAAGATTTGAAGTGACAGTTTAGTATGTTTTGTCCTTGTATAAGCATTATTAGCTCTCGAGCACCAGACTTATTGTGTAAACATCGCTCTACGGACCTTTAAATCCTTCCGTAGTTTGAAGTTGACGGAGGCAATGAAACAAACTATTCTTTTTGATGCACGTCAAATATTTCAGTTACTCACCTGTTATAAGTGCTTCTGTTTCACAGCAGGGGACGTGTTCTTTAAAAAACACTGTTTTTTGTACAGATGAATCATACTTTGGTATACATTTAAGACATTTTGAATGTAGAATTATCCCTTTATGGTTGGATTATATCAGTTAAGTCTGTTTGCACGCTGACCTAACACCTATCATTTAATGTTAAGAAGTCCATATTGCTTTTCAATTGGTTTGTTTTGGAAAAAGGGGGGTGTAATGGTTAGTACAAGGTGTACTGGTGTAGTGGTTAGCACGTAATACAGAGGTTAACATTGGTGCAGAGGTAAGCACGGAGTGTACTATTGTAGTGGTTAGCATATGGTACAGAGGTTAGCACGATGTGCAAAGGTAAGCACGGTGTGCTCTGGTGTAGTGGTTAGCACGTGCTTAACGAAAGGAATGAAAACCGGGGTTTTTGGGGGTGGGAGTGGGGAGCAGATGGTGCTATTTACTGGAGTCTATCCTCTGCGTATGTTAAATAGCAAAATTATTCGGTATTGATTTTTTATAGACACCCTGAATTCCACTGTATTTTATCTTTTCTTGTGGATTTTTTTTTTGTGCTAAAGCATGATGTCCATGTACTTTGATAATTTACATAATATTTATGACTATATTTCAGAGAAACTGTTCGTTGTCGTGGCCTTACAATCATTGCTGATATACGTGGATCTACAACGTCCACCATTAACACCTTGTTAGAATCTCTCTACTTGTTTGAGGTAAGGAATTGTCTTCCTGGCAAGTAAAAAGTTATCGGCCTTGGAAAATGATAAAGTATGGGCTGTATTAAGAAATGGTTTGGCTTAAAAGACTGGTTTGCAGCTGAAATTTTGTTGGGGTAATCCACAGAGCGAGCCAACTGTTGTTCCCAGTAGTAGTAGAACTGGAAACTAAATATCATGTAGCTCTGAATTGAATGTGGACCCAGAACTTAAAGGTGAATGGCCACCCTTTTTGTAGTATTACCAATTAACAAATGTAACAAACATCATATGAACATTTCTTGATTGTCCTGGAAAGAGACATATATTTAAAACCGCTACTAAGTTGTATGTAAAAATAAGTATTATTTTCATGACGTAGATACTACTTTTACCACTGCTCGACAGCACGGGGAAATTGAGGTAAATCTGAATTGTATAGCTGCACAACTATTGCCATATAATTGATAAATACATGTACCTGTGGATTAATTTACCTGTTCAAAGTTTTCTACGTCATCAAATAAAATCTTATTCTCACTTTTCACAGATATTGCAATGTGTGAATTGTAAATTCTGTTGTTATGTATTGATTTCGATTTACATAAACATAAACCATGACCGGAGAACTTTTATTCAGTTCCAGTCTCCATTATTGTCATTTTGTCAGTTTTTGTTCATTACTATTCCTCATTCCAACCTGATATGTATGACCTAAGCATTTGTTTATGTTTATAAATATAAAAAAATCAAGGTTTAAACTGTTGCTCTAATCCGACCTTGATGACCCTATTTTTCTCTACAAGATTGCTGCATCACCAAAACACCACATTAGTCATGAAGCTGGTACTTTATCAGTGAATTAAAAATCAATTAACCTTGATTGGCACACAGCCAATCAGTTTACTTGTTTTATGTAAACTCACCCACTGCCTGTACAGTGCACAAGGATTATGCTATCTCAGAGAAGTAATCCAAAAATGAGAGATCTCCCAGTAGATCACTAGCCCAGATTTGACACTATTTTGAGTGCTTTCAAGGGTTTATGTTTGATTGAATACTAGAATTGTTGAATAAATTCGGAAGATTTTTATCTCGAAGTGAAAAATTAATTGATTTGCACGGTGAGTTCATTCATGAAGATTGTTTTATTTTGTTATCGTAAAAGTATAATGTTGTTGTTGTGTTCTGAAAGGTAAAAATAGAATTCGATAAAAATCACATTACCGCAAGCGTATGGAATGAGTAAAGTAAACAATGTGAAACTGCGATTTTACAGACAACAGTAGATAGAATATAATGCAACTTACATTGCTGTCCATTTTAAAACAAGCACTTTATGCAAATCATGTACAGTTTATTCTGTTTCAATTTAAAATTTTTGGGTTTTAGGGGATGTTTAAATAATTGTTTATGCTCAGTAGTACATATATATATATTTTAATTACTCTTAAAAAACAAAATGCATTACAGATTTTTATATACTAATAATTTTATATGATAAATTGTTAATGTACTTTAGTTTTACATTTATAATTTACAGCCTCTCGGGCATCAGTTCTGATAAAACTTTGGTCTCTGAAATTAACAAGCTTGCCAAACTCCCTGGATTATCATGCCATTATTTTTTATTATTCTTTTACGAACCATCAAGACTGAGAATTGCTGTAGTGGGAGGGAAAAAAATATTTTGGAAAAGCTATTATTTCGTTGGAAAGGAAAAGAGAATGACATGTTCGAATAAAATCTGGGAGGAGGTGAAAAACATAACTATCAAATTCCTTATGGAAAAATAAAATTCCTAATTTCGTTTTGATGTAGGAGGGTTCGTAAACGAATTGTCAAAAAATAATGGCCTAACCAATATGGAAGAACTTTAAAGGCCTGTACAGTCTTGAGTACATAAAAAAGGCAATACCAATGAAACAGCAATTTACAAACTGTGCCATTGGTCCAAAATGGCCTAAGTACATATGTTATATCAGGAGCTTGTAGATTATTGATAAGCTTATCTGATATTGGGGAATATATGAAAATAATTATACACAGATTATATCACCTTGCTTATTTACTGTCGACAAGTTTCCTAATTCTCTGAGGGCTGCCCAAATGTGCTCTGCCATTTTGTTGTCAGTGTTGGTGGAAATCAGTTGCTTTACACTGCATGATCTAGCTTGAACACTTTTTTTGTGGATTAATTTATTAAAAAGGAAGTAAGTTTATTTTCTAATAAAGTTGCACAGTTTCTAATACAGTATCAAAGTCTCCTAGTTCATAAACTGAAACTGAAAATTTGGAAATGTAAAAAGTTTATTTATAATATGTAAGAATAATAGTTTACTTAAATAATATTTTCGTGGAAGGATTATAAATATGTTTCTTTATTAAAATGTGAAAGGTTGCAATATTGCAATTGATCAATCAACGTAAACTGTAAAAAAAAAAGAAAAAAAGATGAAGACGAAAGGTGTTATTAAAGACACATTTCGAGCCTATTGTATTTGGGGGGGAGAGAATTTCTATAGGTAACTGTAAATCACTGTTAGCCATACAATTTCATGAGCAAAGTGTGATATTCAAATTTTCTTCAGATTATGAGGCCCTCCCAATGAAGCATTTTTGACCAGTACACATAATAACACATTAAAGAATGTTGTATATTTATTGTGTTGTGCTCTGATGTTTGGTCTAAAAAAAAATTAAGAAATACCAGATAAGTTTTGTATTCAAAAGCTAAATGATGAACATATATTTCTTCATTAAAGTAAATTACAAAGTGTTGTTAAGCTATTCTTACCCTAAATATAGCAATGCTATACAAATAAAAAACTAAGAGCGGGCCTCAATTTATATACCAGAGTTGATCAGCCATGAAGCGTGCTGGCTGTAAATATTCAAGCTTCTCATGCTTTTTCAATGACCAAGTAACGTTGGGAAATTGTTTAAATCACTCTTGTCTCTGGGTCTGATAATTGTTGTATTATTTTATTATAATTGCAGTCATTTACTTACTGGTGCATAGAAACCAGAATTATATAATAATTGCAATATAAGTAAAATGTGTATGCAATTCAAATATTGATTTATAATATTTTAATTCTTTGAATATTCCTATAATTGAATTGTAATGTATTCTCTCTGTTTTTCAGGGTAACGTGCCCCAGGCCATCTCCATTGTTCATCTACTGTCAGACAAGCACACCCAGTCTCTGGTGCTCAAATCCCCCATCTACGACATACACGCATCATTCCAGGTACAAAAACACAAACCTCATTATTTCCAAACTCTATAAGAAAAACTTGTGACAAATATTCTTTGAACATTTTGATCTGCAGCTAAACAATGTATCAGTATTTAATTATATTATCTTAAAAAATGACTTCAAAACAAAAAAGTTGTAGAGATGGCACACAATATAACAGTTCCATCTATGGGGCCCCAAGCCGAGCTGTTGCAATTATCAGCCACATTCGGAGTCAATTTTCTTTTGCTAAAAAAAGTTACATAATTTACTCCCAAGACAGAGCTGAGCAGGTAGCACATGCCACACAGGTGCTGCTAGATATGGATGAATGATAAATAGGTCTGCAGAGATAGGTCTGCAGTGATGTAGGGCATTACATGACAGATTTCATTTCATTGAGAAGTGAAAAAGCGAAATCATTTTGAGAGTGCATAAAATGAGCAAAACTAGTTTGAGTTTTCTCATTTTGAGATAAAAATGTATAATTATATTGCCAAATGGTACCTGTACTGTACACCATAATGTATGGTGTTTGGTGTCAGATGTGGTTTTGTGTTTGATTGTTGAGCTGGTATGAACACCAAGACCATGTAATGGACGAGTGAGAATCCAGAGCTACATATAAGCAAGGTATTTGCTTAAATACCCAATTCAAAATACCAAAATACCCAATTAAAATAAAAAGCATGGGTACCAATAAAGTAATCGAAGTTTCAAATGATTAAACAACCAATGCAAATTAAAGCAATATATGGGTTGTTGAAGGGACACCCAGTCACCTTGTATGAAGCCTATTGTAAAAGAAGTTGATTATAATAGATTTTTGTATACAATATTAGTGGAATGCAACCCCCAAAACAATGTAGCAAACATTTATTTTTTTATTTTACCCAACTGAAATCATAAATTACCAATTAAATAAATACCAATGGGTAAATACCCAATTGATGCAAAAGCTTATCTGTAGCTCTGGTGAGAAGACATCTCTGACACTAATCAATTGCTCATCTTGAGTTGAGATGTTTGGACATTTCTGTCAGCCAGGGACTATACTAGTATTCAATGAAGCATGCATGTTAAGTCATTCACCAGGAGTAAATAATAGTATAATTCTCAAAATAAGTTAAGGCAATAATATTTCTCCATATGCTTAACCAGTGAAATTGACTATATACCACTTTCAGACAGTTACACAGAATGTGTAAGCAATGTTGCATTATACTGAACATTGTCAGGTCTTCTTGCATTAGATGAAAGAACAAAATGTTGATATGTTAATTAAAAGAAGTCCAAGATTTTTGATAATTTCTAAAAATCGTTAATTTGCCTTAAAACAACAATACTAAAAGTTTTATCAATTTATTCATTACGGTTAATCACTACCAATGGAACAATAGATGTGAAATTTTAATTTTCCACAAAATTGACTAATCTTTGACACTTTAAATGCATACATTGAACAGTTCTGAAAAACGTTGATATTTTATCCCATCCAAAATTAAGTAAATTTGCATAATTGGCACTGCACGCTTATCTGTAGAGTTATTTTAAAGAAAATGGTGACAGATGTTTGTTAATGAATCAGTAGGGATGAAAATAATACGAAATAACATTTTTGAGTGAAAAAAAAGGCATTTTATTGAAATTTCAAAATCTCAATTTTCAGATTAATTGTTTTTGGTGTAAAATGTTCCTAAAGAATACAGAAACACCAAACAGTTCCATTTTTGGAATGCAATGTGTATAAACGTGCTCGATGATGCAAACTTTCATCTTATTGAAATAAAGAAGGGATAGTCCTTAACTTATTTTGAGGAGTATAGACTATTCTAGGAAAATCTATGATCCGTAAAAATCTATGATCCGTAAAAATAATAGTAATTTCTACCATCAGAAGAATTTGTAAGTGGTTGAATATGTGTTTGCTTTGTTGAATTCATTATGTAAATCTATCATATGACAGAGATTGCAAAAAGGTTGTTTCAAGTAATACAAATTTTCGCTGTAATGAAAAGAACGAAAAGATGACTGATTCATAACTCTCAGATCAAAAGGATAAGCTTAAAAAACAACTTTAACTATTGACGTTGTACATGATGTATGATTGTACTTGTGTTCTAATTGACTGAACATGCAGACATAAGACAAAAACGAAACTGCCAAATTTTACAACAATGCCATTAATCCAGATTTTACCATTTATATAAAATAGTGCATGTGCCATGTTAATTTAGACTTAAAAACAACACATGTTTTAACCAGTATACCTGATCAATGTTGTTTTACACAAGGTGTTAAAGGGACACACGGCAATCTTGATTTTTTAAAAACTCACGGCGTCCCGTTAGTTTTGCTCTCCACTTGCATTTGTTCAATCATTAATCGTATTTGTTAGAATAGTTCAAAGCAAATTATTTTTACAGATTATTAAATTTTTATGATAGTGCATCAATAATATGTTTAAAAATTTGGTGAAATAGTGAAGAAAATTGAAATCTCAATTTTTTATTTAATCATATGCTAGCAGTATTAAAGTCAAAATGACGCAGGATAACTAAATTGGGGAGCAAATTTTAATGTTTGAATAAAACTCAAGATTGCCATGTGTCCCTTTAACATTAGGCCAAATAAAATTATATGTGTGGTCCGGTGTTCCAACCGACCCTGTTTTTAAGAGCTGACCCTTAACATTTTATGCCAAATTAAAAAAAAAAATCTGTTTCATACCTGATATCAACAGATATATATTAAAGTCAGTTCATTATATATGTTTTACATATTGAGTGGGGGAAAAAATCAGGAAAATATAAAATAAAATAAAATAATACCAACCTTATATTTTTTTTAGCATGTTATGTAATGTATGCATTTTTTGACACTGAATGGAATTATATACAATGTTTATTTCACCAATATTTACAAATATCTACAATGTACCTGTATAGAGTGCAAGAATATGAAATAAAGCTAAAAAACTTATTTCTTGAATATTGTTTTAGTCCATCATTGTGTATTTAACTGTTAGCCCGCTAAGGGCGACTACAACAGCCTTTGCAGCCAGTGTAAACCCAGGTCAGCCTGCATCTGGCTACTCATCAGTCATTTAACCAAAACAAAACTCCTTTGTAAATGGAATGGTCCAAATTCAAAGAAAGGACAGTCCATTATACATTCATAGCGGGCTAAGGGTTAATATGACAACTCCCGATATCTGTCTTGATTATTTATTCCATGCCTGATTATTAATTCGATGCTTTCTTGTGTTACAGATAGATCTGTTATTATCATCGAGCCTGTTGTACTCCTACATAACTGCTGACCAACTACCACCGGTGCTAGAGGGATCCTTCCAGTATAACCACGATGACTGGATACGCTTTCATATGGTACGTTCATGAGTATTTTTCTTTCATAAAGATGCTATTGGAGAACTAAACCTGTTGGCCGAGTTCGATAATCCACCCCATTCCCTCAATAAATCCAAACTTATGTCCATTGGAATGGTAAAAATTCTCAAATTTAATGTTGTCCGAACACTTAATTTGGGTAATTGTTATCCAGTCTTCTCCAAACTTGGTCATATTGTATATGGGCACTATGTCTCAGCCAAGTTTGATAATCAGCCCCATCGCTTCAGTAATTAAGAGTTATGCCTCTTGAAATAGTGTTTTTTTCCGAAATTAATGCTGTCCGAAAGAAAATTTCCTTATTAATATGTGAAGCAATAGCGGGGGAATCTGTGTCCTATGGACACATTGCCAGTTTTATAACAAAAATGGGTGTGAAGAATTACAATTATTTAATGTCACGACATCATAATATCTTGATATCTTAAACTGTCTTCATTCCATAATGTTCTCATTTCTTATACTGATATACAGTCATGTAACCTAATTATTTAATATAGTAAGTGGCACCATTTTTTCTTGAAATTTTATACGTTTTTTTAAGGTTTTTGTTAAACTTTTGACCTTTGAAATTTACTAATTAATCTTTTATTTTCACAGAGATTTGACCCATTTCTCTCAAGTTGTCGATCTGTCGCCAAATATCTAGTCAACGTGATTCAAGAGTTGTCCGTCGTCGATCAAGTCCCCGCCTCTGCCACAGAGGCGTCACATCTCGTCACTCACCATGAGAACCTGATAAAGGTCACGTTCGAAGATCCACGCGTCAAACGCCTCCAGAATGAGGGGGATGCCATGCTGAACTCGCTGGAGAAGGAAAAGGTTAACATAGGACACACGGACGATTATAGGTGAGCAAGGAGGATATATTCAAGAAAGTTTCACATTTTGTACCCTTTCCTTTATAATATGATATAAGGTCTGTACTTTTTACCCAGTACATTTCAAATCATAAAATAAGACAAAAAAATAAAAAAGATAAATAGCTAGATAAAAAAATATCCATTCATACCACATAATTATGATGCTCAATCATAGATCTAATAACAATTATTATTTATCATGTCTGTGGCTTAACTAACACCAGATAGTGTTCTGTAGCCTGAAGATAAAACGGTTTACAAAATTAAAATTTAACACCTTGGACAACTAACAGTATACCAATATATCACAGAAATACATTTTAATATAATTTGTTTCTTCCTCAATACTTCAGACTGATTCATCGTCATGTATGTTATTTCAATCGTTTAACAGATGCGCGATGGAGGACATATCACGACTATACAAGCACGTGCACGACACGATCATGCGGCTGATGAGACTGTCGGACAATCGACTGCACAGGCTCGAGAAATGCCTGCAGCTGAAAGAGTTTGATGAAGAATGTAGCAAGGTGGGATACTTGACTGTATTTGGTTGTGATTTGTTAAGGTTTTTAGTTTGTTGTTTATGTAGGCCTGGATTTGCTTGTTTTTATATAATAGTTGTTATACTTGAGCCTTGGTTTCAATGTTTTTTGTCAGCCTATATTTGGCTGTTTAATTTTGGCCTTGATTTGGTTATGTTCTTTTAGCCTTGATTTGGTAGTAAGTGGGCCTTGATTTGATTGTTTTATGTTAATTGGTTTGTTTGGTGTTTAATGTCATTTGTCAGCACATTTTATGCTGATTGGGCCTTGATTTAGTTGTTTCATGTGGATCTTGTTGTGGTTGTTTCATGTGGACCTTGTTTTGGTTGTTTCATGTGGACCTTGTTTTGGTTGTTTTATGTGGCCCTTGTTTTGGTTGTTTCATGTGGACCTTGTTTTGGTTGTTTCATGTGGACCTTGTTTTGGTTGTTTCATGTGGACCTTGTTTTTGTTGTTTCATGTGGACCTTGTTTTGGTTGTTTCATGTGGACCTTGTTTTGGTTGTTTCATGTGGACCTTGTTTTGGTTGTTTAAAGTGGACCTTGTTTTGGTTGTTTCATGTGGACCTTGTTTTGGTCATTTCATGTGGACCTTGTTTTGGTTGTTTAATGTGGACCTTGTTTTGGTTGTTTAAAGTGAACCTTGTTTTGGTTGTTTCATGTGGACCTTGTTTTGGTCATTTCATGTGGACCTTGTTTTGGTTGTTTAATGTGGACCTTGTTTTGGTTGTTTCAAGTGGACCTTGTTTCATGTGGACCTTGTTTTTGTTGTTTCAAGTGGACCTTGTTTTTGTTGTTTCATGTGGACCTTGTTTTGGTTGTTTCATGTGGACCTTGTTTTGGTTGTTTCATGTGGACCTTGTTTCATGTGGACCTTGTTTTGGTTGTTTCATGTGGACCTATTTTCATGTGGACCTTGTTTTGGTTGTTTCATGTGGATCTTGTTTTGGTTGTTTCATGTGGACCTTGTTTTGGTTGTTTCATGTGGACCTTGTTTTGGTTGTTTCATGTGGACCTTTTTTTGGTTGTTTCATGTGGACCTTGTTTTGGTTGTTTCATGTGGATCTTGTTTTGGTTGTTTCATGTGGATCTTGTTTTGGTTGTTTCATGTGGACCTTGTTTTGGTTGTTTCATGTGGACCTTGTTTTGGTTGTTTCATGGGGGACCTTGTTTTGGTTGTTTCATGTGGACCTTGTTTCATGTGGACCTTGTTTTGGTTGTTTCATGTGGACTTTGTTTTGGTTGTTTAATGTGGACCTTGTTTCATGTGGACCTTGTTTTGGTTGTTTCATGTGGACATTGTTTTGGTTGTTTCATGTGGACCTTGTTTTGGTTGTTTCATGTGGACCTTGTTTTGGTTGTTTCATGTGGACCTTTTTTTGGTTGTTTCATGTGGACCATATTTTGGTTGTTTCATGTTGACCTTGTTTTGGTTGTTTCAAGTGGACCTTGTTTCATGTGGACCTTGTTTTGGTTGTTTCAAGTGGACCTTGTTTTTGTTGTTTCATGTGGACCTTGTTTTGGTTGTTTCATGTGGACCTTGTTTTGGTTGTTTCATGTGGACCTTGTTTCATGTGGACCTTGTTTTGGTTGATTCATGAGGACCTTGTTTCATGTGGACCTTGTTTTGGTTGTTTCATGTGGACCTTGTTTCATGTGGACCTTGTTTTTGTTGTTTCATGTGGACCTTGTTTCATGTGGATCTTGTTTTGGTTGTTTCATGTGGACCTTGTTTCGGTTGTGTTATGTGGACCTTCTTTTGGTTGTTTCATGTGGACCTTTTTTTTTGGTTGTTTCATGTGGACCTTTTTTTGGTTGTTTCATGTGGACCTTGTTTCGGTCATTTCATGTGGACCTTGTTTTGGTTGTTCCATGTGGACCTTGTTTTGATTGTTTCATGTGGACCTTGTTTTGGTTGTTTCATGTGGACCTTGTTTTTGTTGTTTCATGTGGACTATGTTTTGGTTGTTTCATGTGGACTTTGTTTCATATGGACCTTGTTTTGGTTGTTTCATGTGGACCTTGTTTTGGTTGTTTCATGTGGACCTTGTTTTTGTTGTTTCATGTGGACCTTGTTTTGGTTGTTTCATGTGGACCTGGTTTTGGTTGTTTCATGTGGACCTTTTTGTGGGTTTCGATTTGATTGTTTAAGTTTGGCCTTGATTTGTTCGTTATACTATTTTGTTTTATTTGGGTCTTCATTTTAAGAGTATAGCATGCACTATAATGTTTAGATCAGGAAATACCATTTGCAAATAATCGACCTAGCTGGAATGAGATGATTTCTGTACACATCAAACAACGGCATGATGTTACTACAATTATATTTGCCATTTAATTTCTATATTTGCCATTTAATTTTTATATTTGAGTTAATTTCTGTAAATTTGCTGCTGGATTTATCAGCTGTGATATAATCGTTTTACTGACTGATTGCTTATTTACCAACATTGTGATGCATTGCAAATATTGTGAGTCTGTTGTCTTATCCTAAATACATCAGGCTTGTTATAAGGGCATTAACCCAGGCGAATAATTTATAAAGTGGTTACTCATTCCTGGCAAATGGAAAATGGTTACTGTGCTGGATATAACTCACTGGTAGGTATCTACTCTGTCTTTTATGCTGATTGTGATGGCGCCATACCATTAGTCAAGTGGTCGAAGACATTTTGTTTTTAAGGCTGAAACAAGTATAGGTCGCAAGAGGAATTTTGTTTAGAGTCAAAAAAGGTCCGCAAGGGACAAATACAGAAAGGGAGATAACCCCTTTAGACAATGTACACTAGTGAGTTTTTATACACAAATAACACGTAGCAGTTATAGCATTGAGTAATATTTAATTACTTACGTTTAAAGTAGCAAAAATTCTTCATTTTTTAAGAACATTTAAATCTCACTTTTTCAGTACCATGTATGTTAGTATATGGCTCTCTGTAGCTGTGAGGCTTACCAGATATTATCTTAATGTCCTCCAAGGTCGCCAGGAGCTATACCCTTATTTATCATTACTAGGTGAGATAAGGCATGTCAATGTGGGAGGCCAAAGTGACAGTGTTCTACCAAAATCAAATTCATTTTACTGCAAGATCTCTTAAGAGAAACTTGCTCCAAATCAATTAGGTCATATCTTCCATGATAATTTAGGTCATATCTTACCTGTAATCAACATGTGATCAGGGTATCAGAGAAGCATGTGCTACTGTAGATCTGGATCACCTAGGTACTTACCTGCAGTGGTCTTACTTGTTACACCTGTACTAGTCATAACTATTAACAAAGCTAAACACTACAGCAGTTGTACATGTATTACCAATTTCTTAATTTTTAAAATATCGGCTTTCTGTAAAGGGAATTTTTAACTCGAGTCTAAATCTAAATTTCCTTTTACTATCATTTAACAAACAATGTATGAAATACAAGCAAATCATCTTTACGACAGGTAATTTTACTTTTTGAGGAAATCTTATTACAGTAGTCATTTTAAATCAGTTGTTCATATTTTCTCGAAACTGGCATGTGTTTTAGAAAAACTCCTTGGTCCGAAATATTAAACATAAAATAGCTTAATGGAAAATGGGAGTAAAAAATAATATAAAAAGCTCTTAAGTTGATGTTTGGTTTGTTTTGATTCGTAAAAATTTGTAAAAAAAACAAAAAACAAATAAAAAAAGCTGTGTGTCCCTTATTAAGATAGCATTTTATGGGTTTTTCACATCTAAGGTTCCCTTTTAGCCAGATAGCATAGCTTTTAGTTTGGCGATTTCTATCTCTCTGCCCGTCTGTCCGTCAGTCTAAGCGCTTTGACGTTTTGGTTAAAGATTTTGTTTTTCCTCATTTCTCAAAAACGAATTGTAGGAAAGCAATGAAACTTGGCAGACATGTTCATTGTCTTTACACAGTGTTATGTGGAAAAACCATGACTTTGTCATGTATTTTACTTGAATTCTCCCCGCTTTTTACTAGTTTTTAGTTAGATTTTTCAGTTAAAGTGTTGAATTTGCAATCCCGCGTTCGCACCACTGTTGGTGCTTCACTTGTTTTAACCATATTTTAGTGTGAAAGTTCAATAGTTTAAATTGATTTTATCTTTCCATTCTAGTAGTTCATTTCTCCTAATGCAATTATTATTATTCTGTGGTAAATTTGTCTGGAATGGTTGGCATTTCCAATTGGGAAGGAAAACATAATTTGGTTGGAGTCATTAAACTGGGGGTGTTTCTGAACATACAAACGTTGGATACTTGTTTAGAGTTGGCCTTAGCTGACCTATGACTGGTGAAAACTTAAGGTTTGTTTTGAATTTATGTCTAAATAATATATACCTGTCGGATGCCTGAGTGACTCTGCTGGAAGCTTGTTAAGCTTGTTAAGAGCATACAGATGATAATTCCGTACAGCTGTCCAGCAGACCCCTCATGTCAGGGTTTATTTACTGTGGAAATTATGGAACATTAGTTTTGCATTACTTAGGGTTAAATATACCACTAAACCAGGTCCAGTCGATGACTTTTAAGCCTGTTGTTGCATTTTACATGCAAAATGTGTAAATGAAAGGTTTTCTCCGGCTTTTGAATTGTTAATGTACCGAACACAAGTTGAGTTAATAGTAGGTTTTTGAATGATTTCAATGTGACAAACTTAAAAAAAAATAGACTGTTTTGTCTATAGGTTAAATGGTGATTGGTTGATACGACTGGCAATATTTGTTGAATTCATATACATTTTTAAAAAAGTAGTAAAATTAAACTATTATCTCAGATGTAAAAAGTTCAAATTGCCAAAGGGAGGTAAATCTGCTAGGATATCCTTAATCTATATTGATTGGATGATTACAGCAGAAGATTTATCGTAAATAAAAATCTATTCCTTTTCCTTACTCCTTTCTTTTTACTTTTTCTAAAAAAATTAATAAGACAGTTATTTAAGAAATACTGGCCAGATTGTTTTACAAACAACCCCGACACAAACGGGCTAAAAAAAATGAACAGTCACAATTTATAAGAGTGAAAGGATTGGTGAATGCCTCCTTTATCAGATCCATCTGGGATGTTTATTTTATCCCTCTCTTTGTTGCCTTCCGCTGGAACAACAGTTTAGTCAATATTCAGGGGAAACCCGACACAAAAACAATGCACATCTTTTACTGGTAATGAAAAAACGTTCCTATTCTCCACACCATAATCTTATCTTCCACTCCTGTAACATAGATAAACATTTGCATGATTTAAAACAGTCTCTTCTTGTTTTGTATATTCAAAAAATGCTGCTAAGTGATTGGTTAGGATTTTGGGATAAACAAATAATGTTTGGATGGGTGGAGCCACTGTCGTAATTAACGACTGGCCATTTGTTTTAAAACATATCATATATAGGTTTTTCAGAAAGGTAGGGGAAGATTGTGAAAATGCTAATAGTACTGTATTCTAAGTTTGATTAAAATATATCAAAGGAAATAGTGTGTAAAGAGTTATAAGTAGAGGTTATTTTGGTTCTGGTGATTTTCATTTATTAAAGCAATTCTAAGTGAATATTGCTGAAGAAAATGTTTTTTTTGTAGAATTATTACAAAGGATTCTTATTCTTTTTAATGTAGTGCTTGAAAAGTTTGTAACATCTATGAACTTAATCTGTCAGAAAAGCTTTATACATCATTAACTTAAGTCTAGATAAAGATTCATTCAGAGATAGTGTGAAAAGAATTGGCAAGTAAATTAAATGATACTTAAGTTTTTTTGTAAAAAGAGAATACAGTAGATTTAATAAAGTCACAACGTTTTCTGTTTTAGGTTTAACTGAAAGCTTGATACACTCAAACAGTTAAAATTGAATTAGATGATTGTAGGTAACGATGAACAGGTTTTGGGATTATTTGAATTTTGGAACATCTTTAGATGCTGCAGTGAATTTGTGGGAATCCTGATACTTCAGGAGTTTGTGTGATTAATTTGGGGTTGCTCTGATGCAACTCTTTTGAGGGAATTACCTGTATAAATTATAATGCGCCTGGAGTTGGTCTAATTAATTTGCAGTTGCTCTGATAAAACATGTTACAATTTTGTATGTCTCAGTAGTAATTAATTTGCAGTTCTGTTAGTAATTTTAAGATAGGGGGTATCAAAATGAGTCAGGGGCATGAACAGGAGAATTATGCTTATAAAATATCATGTAGCTTTGTAGATTAAAACTAAACATCAGTCATTTCTTTCCGGTGCTGATGTATGTTTTCGATTAGGATTTAGATTCAGATTCTGATTCAGGTGACTTGTGGGTAATTTATAAGCAGGGCTCATGTTCTTTTTAGTAGAATAACTACCTTAGTCTAAGGTTGTTACTTAATTGGCTTCATTTTGAGTAAATAAACTGGGTTACCTATATTGTAAGTGTATCACTTGATGTTTAACCCTTAACCCGCTACATATATATATATATAATGGACTGTTCTTTCTTTGAATTAAGACCAGACATTGTAAATCCTGATCAGCCTGCGAGTTACTCGCAGGCTGATCGGGATTTACAATGGACACAAAGGCTAGTATAGTTGTGCTTATCGGGTTAAGGGTTAAATCAATGTCAGCAAGTGCTTGTCCTCAATTTGTTCTATTGGGGTTGTGAGAGACAATGTTGCACATTGATTTGATTTCCAAATACCTGAAACACGATTGAGCAATTCAGGAAACAGTCAACAGCATGGCTCATAAGGATTGATAACTAACCGGTTCTCTAAATGACAGCATGCGTGTAAAAGTTGGTTGCTGTTTGCATTGAATCGGGACATTTTTTAGTCCTATTTGATTCAGTAAGTAATGTTTTTTTTCAACCAGTATAACCTAATCTCCCCAGAGGCTCTCTTCTTTGGGTTATAACCAGTAGTATATAAGATAATTTGTTTATTCTGTTGTCCAATTCATCAATGCTGTAAGGAATTACCATGAATTAAAAAGGGTAATGAATCAGTGGATGCTCTTGTCCAAGTTGGCAACTTACCTGTAGGACATAGCTTGGAATGAACAATATTGTCAGGAGGAATTACTTTCAACCTTCATCTGAAATGGGGAAATAACTACCACACCCTGTGATAACTCCCCTATTACAGGTGGTTGATGATAATCTGTCCAAGTGTTTGCATGAGTCAGGAGTGTTGATTGGTCGAAACAGGCATTTCCTTCAAAATCATGAAATCAGTGTTGAAAAGATTCTTGAGGGAAACATTTATGATGTATTTTTGACACATTCATAATAAAACAGGAACCGGACTAGAAATTCAATTAAGCTGATTTTTAGGGGAATTTTTTTGTGTTTTTTTTGTTCAGCACTTTGAAGAAAAATTAGATAATTAGATTTTTGAACTTTATATGTCAGTCCCAGCAGCACAAGGGTTTTAATTGCTAAATAATTGCACACACAACTGTGACCCAGCGCTGGGGATGTTTATTTCTAGTTTTGTTTATATTTGCTCTCTAATGGCCTTTAAGATTTTGAGTACTCTCTGATGTTACCTTCCCTCAGAAGTGACTTAATTACCTAGTGAAACACTTGAAATGTGGGTAAATTTGAAAATTCAAAAACAAAACAACAGAAACATTTAAAACAACAGACAAGCACATACTTGTATCAGCTGAAAGGTGTAACCACAGATCTACAAGTTATCAGCAGGTCTCATTACAGGAGATAGAAGTAATAGGCAGGTTTTATTGGAATGAACAGATACATCTCTAGTCACTAATGAATGAACTTTTGATCTGCTGGGATACCAAGCTATGGTGATAGTCTCTATCGAGATGTCTTTCATACCAGATCAGTTCAGTTGTGAGAGGTGTTCACTTTTGCGTTTTCATCCCTGTCCAGAGCTGCATGTTTTGCTGGTTTTGATTACATTTCAGGATATCTGCTTTACGCTTGCAGTTGTGTTTTTTCTCAGCATATTTGTTTAAGGTTCTTGTATAACTGTTTTGATTGGATGATTCAGAAGTGATGGGAATATTTTATATCAGAAAATGATGAGTTGTTTACTTTCGATTTCTTCGGAGATACCAGAAAATTGGAGTTTGGAAAGATGATATTTACAATTCTGTAGTTTATGTGTTTCTTAGTGATATGATGAGTGGATGCAGTTTAACAGATCAATACTATGCATCTTTTCCTTAGGGAGCAGAATTAGAACTGGAGTGAATTATTATTAACTTGAATTGTGTATAGTCAGTATTATTCATTTAGAAAATTATAGGAACAGTGAAACTAACACGAAATATATGTATTGACAATAGTGTTAAGGAAAGAAAATGTTGGATGTTACTGTGAATAAAAGCAAATACAAAAAGATGCCTGGAATTTCACGTGCATATAGCTCGGGAAGTTTTGATAACCAGTCTGGGCGACCATTCCAGCGCAGACCTAGTCTGACATCGGAAATATTTAAGTGGCATGCCTCGGTAGACACTACCGTGAACGGCTCTAATGTAAGTTAATGGAGATGTTATAAACTGAAAACCTGCACTCAGATCGACAATTCTTTTGCTGGTGGGCACATTTTGAAATGTTACATTTGTTACTTTGTTAGAATAATCATTTTATCAAAGTATGTGATAATTAAAATTTAAATGCAAAAATGCAGTATTTTCAAACAAATAATCACATTTACAGCTTTTCATGTGAGTCATATTAATAAGAAACTTAATGTTTCTATTTACAGGTTATATCGTGGCTACACACACAGGGTAACGAGTGCCTGCAGCGCCACCTAGTGATGGCAGACAACCTGAAAAGTGTCCGCTTGCAGCAAAAGGACTTTGAGAAGTTCTACTATGCGGCAATGGTAGGTTCTATAATTACTGTATTTGATTTGGTGTTGCAACTGAGCGACATCAGCGTGACGTCAATATTCCGACATCAGCGTGATGTCATGACGTTTCATGTAACATAGATTTATCTCAGATGAGGAAAACTCCTGTCTCATAATTATGAAAAAATTATTTATTTCAAATGATGGGTACAATGCAGAATGGATGGGTACATAAAACTAGCAATCAGTGAGAGGTTTACGATTTGCTTATACTGTCAAACATGTATACTTAAAGGGGTTGATGCACTATTTTCGAACAAGGTTTATTTTAAAGGGATCTGAACAACTTGAAAAATGCTGAAAGAATTATCAAAATGCCATGAAAAAGAAGGAGATATGACCTATTGAAAAGTTGCAAGAAAATATAAATGGAGGCTGCCATCTTGGAACGATGACGTCATAGCGCCTTTTTACCATTTATGGCATATTGACAAAACGTATTTTAAAGCAAAGAATATCCCTGCAAATGAAAACTAACCATACAATTTATACATTTTACATTTATTTTTAATCAATTTGCAGACTTTTTCTTTGCTTTAATATGTATTTTGTCAATATGACATATATGGTAAAATGGCGCGATGACGTCATCGTTCAAAGCTGGCCGCCTCCATTTATTTTCTTTGTAAATTTTCAATAGGTCATATCTCATTTGTTTTTCATGGCATTTTGATAATTCTTTCAGCTATTTTCAAGTTTTTCAGAGCCCTATTAAATAAATAGTGTTTGAAAATAGTGCATCAACCCCTTTAAAAGATCACTAAAGGGAAGGGCAAAACTGGTTTCTTAGCACAATGTGATGTCCTAATACAGGTAGATTTTAATTTAAAATGATACATTTGGGAACTGAAACTGAGTCGCATTTTATGAAACAACCTACGCCATTTTGATCATAAGTTAATTTTTAAATGCTTTACTATGAATATATATGTTGTTATTTCATTTCATTTCCTTTATTTCCTTCACATTTATTTAGAGGTGAGATAAACAGCTGTGTTTTGAAACTTTCTCTTTATAATCTTACTAAAGAAGCTGTCAATCAAAAACAGCACAACATTACTGCAGGCTCCAAATGACTCATAAACATTTGTTCTTGGAATTGCATCAGCTTCCGATAAGAGAAGTTACCTCAGTAAGCCATTCACCAAATGTTTTTTGTTAGTTTCATGTTTCATCTTTAAACCCATCAGCTTTATTTTTTTTTCTTTCTGAGGTACTGAAATGAGTACATAATCATGAATACAAGCTTTGCTTCTCATATTAAATGAGTTTTGGCAACATTTGTCTGTTGTAACATTTCTACAAATTACCTGATGTTGATTCAAATCAACCGAAATGTTTTTAAGGTTTTTGACCTTAGTTATTTTAATATCAGCAGTGTATTTCTGATCCCTAAGACATCCCTGTGACTTCAACATATATACTACTCAAAATTTGCTAAGGATCACTTTTATTCCTTCATATAATTTTATTAGAAATTAATTCACAATAACGATATTAATTTCATTGATACTTCAACAATTCCACAATTTGAATCAATTCATGAGATCACATGACCATACACTGCCCTATATAATTTCATGTAAAATAGAAATAATGCTATTTATTTCATCAAGAAATTTAGACAGCAAAAAAGTGATCCTTAGCAAATTTTGAGTAGTATATGATGTGTATGTACCTACTTTTGTTAATCATTCTTACCAAACTAATGCCTCAGTCTATATTTCTGCTTGTTCTGCTAGTCCGTCTGTGATCTTTCCAAGACTTGCATTACTTATAATTGATTGAATCTCCGATAGGTGGTACCAAAATAGAAACTGTCTTCCATTTGGTCTTTCATCTCTCTGGTTTTGGACGATGGCCTAATTGGGACGTATAGACCATGTCTGGTGTTGTCTCTGAGGCACTGATATCTTGAATTAACACAACTATTCTAGAATTTGTGTTTGCTTCATTTTTCTGAAACCAGGTCCTATGGTACAATAATGAAAGTCATGTACAGCTGTCATGTTTCAGGCAATTACTAAATTCTGTGTCCTGGTGAAATTAAAAACATGCATTTATATTCTGAGGGATTCTCAGTGCCAGTTTTGAGACAACAGGAAAGTTGCATTTTACTGAATTGCCTGCTTTTGTGAGATGAACATTGATTTTGAGATTTTGAAAATATAAAAAAGAAATTATTCATCCCTTACAAGACTTGGTAAGTGTGGTTTTTTTTTCTGAATTATAACAAATGTTTACTTTTTTATTAAAATCATTTTTGCAACAAAAGCACAAACTGATTTAAATCTTCATAATATTTGTATAGGTTTATAGGTTTATTTTAATAGTAGTAACCGTTTTAATCACACACTAGAAACAAATAATGCCAAATGCAAAGGTAGCCGATACAGCAAATAAAGCTGTTTATGTTCAACATATGGCATGATATTTAAAAGACGCTGTGATACACATTACGTGGTCCGAGTATTAACTTTCATACCCCATCCAACCACTTCTCCAAGAAGGAAAAACGGGGTTGGCTGGGGTATGAAATAAAACCTTAATTTTGGCTAAACAAGTTTGCATATTGTAAAATTAATACATTTAATAGGTAATTTTAAACAGGTTATCGCATTTTTTCAGTATCTTAGTTTAAAAACACGTGTTTATTGTCGAAATATCTGTTAAATCATACTAATATAAGCTTTCCCATCGCTTAATGGAATTAAGGCGGGACCACGTAACGAAATATATGGAACACATATCAATTCTTTCAATCTAGTAAGCCAGGATCATGGATCAGCATCATTTATTATGGACTTCAAATAGGTAAGATTGATATCTCCATGGAGATGAAATGTTCTTTTTACTGCATTTTCGTCTGTGAATATCATCATAAACTGACCCTAGATGCTTGTTTCAGTAAACCCACAGGAAAACTGGACAGTAGGCAATCGACAGGAACAAACATCTTTTATCTTCGAGATGTTTTTTTTATATTTTTTTAACACCTGAATCAGTCTGTCTGTTCATGGATATGCTATTTTATGGATTAAATTACACAGAATGCTGTGCATGATAATGGTTTTTGGAATTTTGATCGAAAAAAACACACAAGTTTGATTGACAGAGGCTATCCGTTTTGCTTTCCTGTCAAATAGTGGTTTGTATTTTTAAGGGGTTTGATAGCTGATACATTCCATTGTGGATTGTTCTGGCAAAAATTAAACAAAAACTTGTTAAATATTATAGATATATTATACAGACAGTAGAAATCCATTTTTAAGCTAGTTTATTGCAGCGCAATTTAATGGCTGATCAATACAGAATTTAGTTTAGTAACAGAAACTGTTATAATGCAGGGTGGATCATCCTCCTTATATTATTGAATGGCCTCGTGTGGTTCCCGGGGGCCCTCGTTTGGTCACGGGGCAAAGAATAGGGCCACTGCAGATCCCTTTGGAGGGGTAGGCAGAGGGGTAGAATTCCCCCAAAGTCATGTTCATTTTATCATTTTTTGTTCATGTTTATTAAAGGTCTTCATCATGATCCCTGCATTGTTTCAGGTGCTATCTCGCTCGCATCAAAAGAGCAGTGGCAGAAAAACAATAAACGTGGCTCCAGCGTAAGTGGAGTTTCTACGATAGAATTTCCACAACTCTGCAGTTCAGGGTGAGAAGGTTTTAGGCTCATTTTCCATATTTTATCTCGATGTACATGGAAGATGAGCCTGGCATGTTTATGCCTGTTCGACACCATATAACCTTTTCATGTGTTGGTGCGTCTTAAAACCCCAATTCAATTCAATATTATTGAATGGATCCCCTTGTTCTTTGGCATGGGGGATAGGTTCCAGAGCAATCGAGAAGTTCAACATTTAGTATATAAAAAAACGTGACAAATCCTTAGCCTTGTCCGTTAAATGGGGAGGGAAATCGGGCAGTCTTGTGTATGGGAGCTGTTCTCAGAGCTCGTTATTAAAAGAACCATCATTAAAGAAACTTAACTCGCCAGATAACAGCAAAATAACACTACAAATCATTATCAAAACTCTATCCAGTGTTCAGGTCATATATATAATAATGTATATGTGCCCATTAAAAGTATAAGTTTATTGGGTTCTTAAAACATCCGTGATTGAATATGCGTAAATGAATTAATAGTTGGTAACTCTTAATTCGACGCTCCAGTTTTGGGGTTTGGTCTCACTGGTAATAAAAGATGTTTATATTGTGTCTTTAGAGATTGGATTCTCAAAATATATGTTATATAATTATATACCTCATTGCCAGTAGGTTAAGCAATGGTGTACATCTGTGGTAAAATTTGCCTGTTGATGGCGGGATATCTACTTTAATTTATTTGTAAGTAAGATCTAGAGTTAGGCACAGTTCCTCGTTTCGTATTACCTCTCTCAAGGGTGGCTCTAAATAACATACAATAATTGTGTTGATGAGCAGTTAAATGAAAAAAATAAATATTGAAGAAATAATTCCATTTCCTGTAATTGCTGGGTTTCATACCATTTGGAGATTTATAAATGTCTGATGTTATTTTGGCTGTAATTGTTTATTTACTTATAGATAAGAACAAACACATTATATAATTATCAGTGTAAATAAACTCCTTTGAATTAAAGACAAGATTGTCTAACAATATGGTTATTTGTGCTGGTCCCTTTGAAGTCTATGAAAGCTAGATAAGAAGATGAAGTTTTGATGGTGTTTTTTTTCTCTTGTTTTTCTCAGAAGGTGTATTAAACAAATAGATAGTCCTTATATATTTACTTATTTATCTTTAAATAGGATGAGCAGTAGATAACTAATGATGGATTACCTTTAATGTGAATGTCAACAAATCTTTGATTTTAAAGGGACACAGGCAAATCTTGAAGTGTTTGAAACAGTGTCTCGATTTATATATTCAGTATCATTTTTAGCTCGACTGATCAGAGATCAGCAGAGCTTATGCCGTGGTGCGTCGTCCGTCTTTCCGTCTGTCCGTCTGTCTGTCCGTCCGTAAACTTTTAGTGTAGCGACTACTCCTCTGAAACTACTGAATGGATTTTCATGAAACTTTACAGAAATGTTGCCCATGAAGTCTAGTTGATCCTAGCAAAAATTCATGTTGATGTGAAATCCAAGATGGCCACCAAATCTTAAAATAGGTTTTTAAAAAACAAGTTTGTAGCGACTATTTCTTGAAAACTCTAAGTGATATTGATATGGGACTTTTTCTAAAATGATCAGCATGACATGATGTTGGTCCTTGTCGAAAATCGTTTTGATTCGACGTTAAACATGGCTGCCAGCGGCCATCTTTGTTTACATAGAGTTACATAATGAAAACTTGTAGCGACTACTCCTCTAAAACTACTTGACGGATTTTCATGAAACTTCACAGGAATGTTGCTCTTGATGTCTTATTGATCCTAGCAAAATTTCAGGTCAGCCGGAAATTCAAGATGGCCACCACAGCTAAAAATAGATTTTCAAAATACAAGTTTGTAGCGACTACTTCTTGAAAACTATAAGTGATATTGATATGGGACTTTTTTTTAAATGATCAGCATGACATGATGTTGGTCCTTGCCAAAAATCGTTTTGATTTGATTTGATGTTAAACATGGCTGTCAGTGGCCATCTTTGTTTACCTAGAGTTATATAATGAAAACTTGTAGCGACTACTCCTCTGAAACTACTTGACGGATTTTCATGAAACTTCACAGGAATGTTGCTCTTGATGTCTAATTGATCCTAGCAAAATTTCAGGTCGGCCGGAAATTCAAGATGGCCGCCACGGCTAAAAATAAATTTTCACAAAACAAGTTTGTAGCAACTACTTCCTGAAATCAAAATCAATCAGTAGAGCTTCAAGGTCATTGACCTCTTGTTACTTTTACCCTGGTTGCATTTAAATAAATTGAATTTTAAGTATTCACTATTTTGTCTTATTAGTTTTAATATATTATTGGTGCAGTAATATGCAAAAACAAATTGCGTAATACTATTCTTATAATTAATATTAATTATTGAACAAATGCAAGTTTTACAGAAAAAAGTGGGACGCAGCGAGTTTTTAAATCGTTTATATGGTAATCCTTTACGAGATGTTAGACGTGTTGTTCTTTTCACGAACGAGCATATGTGAGTGAGTGAAAAACAAAACACGACTACCATGGAGTGAAGGATTTCCCTATAATCAAATCCAGCAATTAAATAATCTATTTAGTATATTTTAAATCATTTTAGGTATAATTTGAACCTAAAGTATTCGCTTTATTGAACATTATCGGTGGATGATGTCGATGTCAGCAACACTTTATTGACATCATAAATCGTCACAGTTATTTTTGTGTTTGGAGTTAGTTATTAATATTTAGTGATTATGATTTTTTTTTTCGAATCCCAAGGAAATCCCAATCCTTCACTAATAGAAATGTAATATATTAGCTTATTTCCATCATCTAATTTCATAAGTCACAGTGGGTCTTAAAATAATTCTGAAATATAAATTAAGCCTGAGATATACCGGTAGATTTTCAGAGATGCTGTTTTAAGCAGTATTTCATAGATAAGTAGCTTATTGGCATCATCTACTTTTATAAGTCACAGTAGGTATATAAAATATTCCTTAAATATAAATTAAGCCTAAGACATAAATATATATATTGTCTTTTATCATAATTATTACCCCCAGTGTGGTTTCTGTGGCAGAAATAGAACCAACATGACTCCAGCGACAATGTAGTCCATGTTTTTTCCTTTTTGTGCAGAATGACCTTTTTGTGTTGATTCACCCTAAAACCCAAGAATCATTTTACTTGGGAAAATCTTATTGCAATTATATGCAAGTAACTCGCAGGCTGGTCTGGGTTACAATGGAAGCAAAGGCTATTATAGTTGTACTTAGCGGGTTAAGGGTTAACATAAAGTTATATATATGCTATATTGTTATACCCCCGCTTTCATAAAGTGAATTGGGGGTTACATATAAATCACCATGTCCGTAACGTCGCGTTGCATCACGTAACACATTTTTGTCCCATCGCATTGCGTCCCATCCCGTAACACATATTTATTACTACCATTTCTCAAACAGTTTTGAATGGGTTGTTCCCAAACTTCACATAACAACTGATGACCTTATGTCCCTCTACATCACATATTGTTGATTGCCTACTTTATTAAAGAATTATGACCCTTTGTTTGACTTAGAATTTAAGTGGGGGTATTCATCACCTTCAGTGATATTTCTAGTTTTGACCTCTAACCACACAAAAACTTAACATCCTCTCCTCTATAACTTTTTAATTCTTCATTAATTTTTTTTTGAATGCGACCTGAAGTCATAGAGGTCAGCAGTATCAAAAACCTTGCTCAAAACAACATTTGTCAACTTAACAATATCAAAAGATCAAGGACACAGTTTGCCGAGAACTAAAACTTACCCTGTAACCTCACAAACAGTCTGGATCAAACTATGACAGAGACCTAAAACAAAAAATTACCCTCACAGGCAATCTGGGTTCAAAAGTGAAATTTTATAAATGGTGGAAGATCTTGTTGTTTTTGACTGCTTCTTATTCTTCTTGGCCCCCTTTACCAAATCTTGGGAGTCCTGTTCAGGGCTTGATTATTCATCTGGGCCTTGTTTTATTAAACATCTTACGATAAGTCTCAAATTTTAAATCGTTCACCTTTTTCACCTAGGCATTCAATGTAGACAATTATGTGTTCACGTAGTGAAGAAATATCACATGTATATGAAAATGAAATGATTATCACCTTTATTTGAAAAGTGTAATTTATAGTGAAGCATATAAGCAATTGATTTACGATCAATGTTTCATAAATTGGGGACCAGAAGTTCTTCTCTTATCAAGAACTCTGCATGTTTTGGGAGTGTGAATTTTTGGGTGAATCTCCAATCTACAGCTTCATCAGTTATCTCTGTATTTATGATAGAGAGGTGGTTAAGTTTACTTTATGAATATTCTGGATAAATAGATAAGTTTTTTACAGGCACCATCTGGAAGCTGGGTGTTCAATTGCTTGCTACATGGGGAATGTGGTAGGAAGATTTTTTGTGGATTTTGTTAAATTGTCCATCTTTTAGGCCATTAATATTTTGAAATATCTGGGATGAATGTTTTTGGGAATCTTAATGTTTATAAAGGGTAACTTTTTCAGATATTTTATTGGATGTTACCAGAATGTGTGCAAGGGATTATTTTAGAGTGAGAAGTTCTCTGTAACTAAACCAGACTGTGACCTTGACGTTTTGTGTGCAAGGGATTGTTTTAGAGTGAGAAGTTCTTTGTAACTAAACCGGACTGTGACCTTGACGTTTTGAATGATTGATGTGGATTGTTAATTGGCTATCATGCAGTTTGATAACATTGTATGTGCTGGAAGTTAGTGGTATATGTTGAGAAATCTAGGTAACACTTCTTGTAGGATATCTGTCTGATACTTTAGAGAATGTAATGCTTTAGAGAATGCAATGGTTGATGAGGATTTTGTTAATTTGTCTATCATGCAGTTTGAAGTTGAAGTTGAAGCAGAAGATTCAATACCGGTAGTTAAAAAAAATATAGATGAGGATTTTGTTAATTAGCCTGTCAGCATATTTGATGTTGAAGCATTAGAAATCAATTACATGAACTTAGTTAAATTATGTGATAACAGGGAGGGTATCCCAGGGGTTTTGGGGAACAGGGGAACATGGGCATTTATTTTTGGGGAACAAGGGAACATAGCCATTTATTGGTAGTAATGTTTGGGAGAACAAAGCAAAATATTGTAGGGAACATTGGGTCGTATTTTCAGGGAACAAGGGAACATGGACCTCAACAGGGTACCGATTGACTATATGCAAACATTTGAATGGTATCTGGGTTTCACGTTCAATTTCTTCAAGCGGAAAGTGGTCTGCATTTTATCTTTAAAAATGTATATATATATATATATATATATAAAAATACATTTTCAAAGATTTTGTCTCTTCACAATTTCTAATACTTAACTTCGAACTATTCTGTAATGTCATCTCATGCATGTAGTCTGTCAAAATGGGAGTGTCCAAAAAAGTGAGGTTTTCAGAGATTTTAAGATGAGAGACATTTAGCATGTTTAGGGTGAAATAGAACAACAAAAACCATTTTTGACTGTAGTTTGCCTCACTTTAAATGAGGGGAAGTTGACAGGTACTTAGATGAGTTAAAAGCGACTGATTGCTCGTTAAATGAAGGCTGCAGAGTTAAATGCATTTTTGATTCTAATTATTCTTGGAACTAACACAGATCTGTCGGAATAGGGAGAATATCACACACTTGATACATGTGACACAATGAAGTTCACCATAGCAACCAACTTCAGGTATTTTATATGCGTCGCGATTGATTTTGTGCCGAGAATCGTTTAGGTGCTTGCATCACTCCAGTATTGATTTGGTCTCTCCTGATAATGTTAACGTTTATTTGTTTGTGGAATCAACTCATTTGGAAAAGGTAATTAGTTATAATTATATAATTATGCAATAGCTGGTATACATTTACTGTACATGGGTTGCCGCAGTGCTGGACATTGTGTTCTGGGTGATGACAATTACACCCAGGTAGTGTCAGGGACAGGAGATATTTTTTAGAAATGTGTGGTACTTGCAATTGCAGTTCTTTAAGGCACTAAGTGAAATAACAGGGAATATTTAATGAATGTCGTAATGAAATTTTATTGTTGTGTAGAAATGTTGATGGTTTCCCTAAACAAGTTTGCAGTTTTAGATATGGAAGATGTAAATTTGTCAGTTCTAACAGTGAATTTTTTAGAAAAGTGAGATTTTTGGAAATTTCAAATGAAATAAAATAATTGGTTCACATAATTAATGCAGCAAAGATGGACTTCAATCTGATTGTGTTAATTGAGGAAAAAATATTTCTTTTCGATTTCTTCGAAGCAGACTTTGAGCGGCTCCATGGCCGAATGGTTAACAACGTTGCGTTGTAAACCTTCGCCTCTCACCCTGCGGTTTCGAAACCCACAGGTAGCTCGACTTGTAAGTGAGGAAGTGTTGATTCTTACGGATGGCGGGAGGTGTACAGTACTGGTTCTACCCAGGAAAAGTGGGTGGTCTGCCTCCACCACAAAAAATCGACTGTCATACATAACCTTACATGTGTTGAAAATGTCGTAAAACACCATACAAACAAACAAACAAATCGAAGCAGACTTGGTGCTCTGTGGATAGGGCATTGCCTTTAGAACATCAAACCTCTGCCCTGTTTCGGGATTGGCATGTCTTAAGGGCATCTTCTTCACCTCTTCCCTATCTCATGTTGCGTGTCCCAGTATGAACTTACAGTATGCATAACAAGATTTAAAACAACATTTCATTTCATCTAAAAGAAAACAACTAAAAAAGAAAACAAGTGATCTCACTCCTAAAAGGCGAGTCTTAGTTGACTGGTATGTGAAACATGATTAAAATCTCCATGTGTGATAACCAGTAGTAATATATCTACCAGCTTCATTCTCAAGCAAGATTTCACAATACATCTGTTTATTACATAATACGCCTCTTTATTTCTGGATAAAAAACTGCCAGAAATTTGACACTTAGTAATGATTGGCAGCCTATTGTTGCTTTTTGAATTATTTGATAGTACTGTCAAGGTGTAGTAATCTCTACATCTTTGAGGGCCTCAAGTTAGATTAGCATTGTTTTGTTATGATAATTGGTTTATTGTCTGTAGATAATTTCTTCACTTGGTAATTGACTTGCACTTGTCTTAATTAGACAAAATCAGGATTTTGGTAGCCTGGTTAATGGATTGTTTGTATTACATTTTCTGTGTATCCTCATCTGTAGGCAGGCAATATAACATAGTTCTGGCTCTCCATCTGGACTTTGTTTAAGTTTGCATACAATAAGAAGATCTTAGTTTGTCAAGACCAGCATACATAGATGCAGACTGAGATTGCAGTTTAGTGGATGCATAAGTATGAAATTCGCCGCCTTCTTACAAATTAACACTGTGACATTTGCAGTTTGAGAACCTTTGTTGTTTTTACCTTTTAGATAAATAAAACACCTAGTGTACTTGCTCTGTTTGCCATTAATTCTTTAGTGTATAACATGTTATTGTAGCATGCAGTCTTTGCTGTGTATGTCTGTATGTTTTGGTGATATTCCTACTGTTGGATTTTAGACCAATAAAAGATTTGATTTGATTTGATTTTGTATTAGAAGGTCAGACAGGTCAAGTGATCATGAATGTACAATCTACAGAGAATATGAAAAATTAAGTTCTGTGCTATTTAATTGAAAGAGCCGACACCAAATTTCTAGATCCACCCTGTATTGTCTGATTGCCCACGGGTCAAGTTCCAACACAACATTGGCCATGTGTACTTTGTACATTATTTTAGAATTGTTTATGGGACTATACAGTCTTGTGTAAATACATGTTGTATGTTTAATTGGCTCAACTCTCTGGTGTTTATAGGTTGTAAATATGTATTGGATCTTTCAGTACATTATTTGGTAATTATTCCCTCCAAGTCTGACCTTTGGCAGTATTATACAGTAATCATAGTGGAATGCACTGCAAATCTTTCGGAGTGTTTTATTACCAAATAACTACTGAGATTTTACTTTCACTGAGTAATATTATAATTCATCCCAGTGATAGTAATGCATTGCTTTTTCACTCTGGTACTTTTGTAATTTATTAAAAAGTAATAAAATGTTCATCCAATTAAACACTCTATTGCAAGATTATAATTAATCCTGCATTAATTGTACATTTATCTTCACATGGCCCAGTGGATAGCATGGTGGACTTGAAACTGGAATTCCCGGTTTCAAGTCTCTCTAGTGCCACTGAGTTTTGTCGGTGTGTTCATGGGCAAGCACACATTTCTTTAGCCTCGTCCGTCAGATGGGGATGTAAACTGGGCAGTCCCGTGAATCGGGAGTCTATACTCCGAGCATGTTAAAGAACCATAGGAATCTATTTGATAGTATTAAAGAGTAGGGCAGGTTCCTGAACTTCTATATATATCCTTCCCTTCTCTCTAGGGTGGCTTTAAATAACCTAAACAATGTGTCGACGAGAAGTTAAACAATAATTCAATTCAATTTTCTTGCATACCGGATAAGGCTATCCACGTTTTACATGGGGATGGAAAGTCTTTTATCTTTATGGGTAAAGATAAAAGTCATGTGTGCACCAACATCCGATATGCAGGAAAACATGCAAAACGCTGGCTGTGTCAACGCACATGTCTCTGATATGCAAGAAAAAGAATCTATCATGGGTATTCGGTTCAGATAGGGTATTCCAACCCTCGGTATAAGTGTTTTAATCGGAACAGAGGCTCTGCCGAGGTTCTGATAACACTTATACCTCTGGTTGGAATTCCCTATCTTCACTGGATACCCATGAAAGATTCTTATAATCTTTAACTTGGATATCATTGTAATTCATACAAAACTTACTACTAGCCCAGCAACCCACTTCTGCAGTGATGATCATCCTGACCCCATCTGTCATTGTGTCCCCAGTTATTGATTATACTTCATAAATAGCTGCAGAGACAAGCTCACAGACAGCATATTGATCAGGTGTGCGATTATTGTTTTACCAGGTCTGTGGTGATCAATTAGGATGTGTTAAAATGTTCAGACATTTGAATAGGGCTCCAGATAAGCAGTTTTTAAGAGGTATTTCAGCATCAAAAAATTGAAAATCAGCATTGAAAACATAAATTAGGAGTGCAGTCATAACTGAACATTTAGCATTTTAGTACATAATAGCAAATTTTAAGGAAAAAGCAACAAAACCATGGTAATTACTCTTCAAACTTCGAAGTTTTATTTAGCGACTGAAATACCTGTTGACAGGGAAACTTATCTGTAGCACTGATTTGAAGTTATTTGTGAATTAATGGGAATTGTTATTGTACTGTTTTATTTTATGTATTTGATTACAGTTTGAGATGAGTTAACTCTTATCATTCAAATTTACCGATGCCTGGTTCCCAGAAATGCAACAATTTGTGCCGTTTGTGCTGCAACAGGATCTGATTGGGGTACCATTATGATACTCTGGTAGCAGATAACTTTTTAAATGAAGTTATGGACTCTCAAAATATTGTCGTTTCAAATTTCAGACGCACATAGAGAAGGGTAATGACTTGTTGGAGGAAGCAAGCTCACTAGCGCAGTCCGGTGACTTTGACGAGGTGACTGGGTACAAGGAGCTGGCAAGGATGTTGAAGCGCCACCTACAGCAGTTCTCCGAGCGGTTGGAGGAAGCCCGCGAGAGGATAGAGGGCACTGCTAAGTGTTACCAGCTTCTTGATAAGGTCAGAATATTTTCAGTTTTGATGATGATTTCTTAACCTTTTCCACACAAGCAAAAGTCATCTGTCGCAAAGACAAAATAATAAAAAACAAAAACATCTTCAATTGCAGCTATATGGACAGAGAGACTAGGTATAACGTTAAAACTTTAATATTCAACAAGAACACAGGCTATTATTTCTTGGATTAACAAATCATTTCGATCCATTGGTGTACCTCAAATATAGAAATTTAATTTAGAAATTCTTTGTAGTTACTGTGGATCATGCTTTACCATCCATTGGAATTCAAGCATTTCCATCCATTGGCATTATGCCAAATATAGAAACTTTCCTTAGGAATTATAATTACTGGGGATTTAATTGGAATTCAAGCATTTTCATCCATTTGCATTATGCCAAATATAGAAACTTTCCTTAGGAATTATTTGTAATTACAGGGGATTTAATTGGTATTCAAGCATTTCCATCCATTTGCATTATGCCAAATATAGAAACTTTCCTTAGGAATTATTTGTAATTACTCAGGATTTAATCGGAATTCAAGCTCCAACCATTTGCATTATGCCAAATATAGAAACTTTCCTTAGGAATTATTTTTAATTACTGGGGATTTAATTGGACTTCAAGCATTTCCATCCATTTGCATTATGCCAAATATAGAAACTTATTTATAATTACTGGGGATTTAATTGGAATTCAAGCATTTCCATCCATTTGCATTATGCCAAATATAGAAACTTTCCTTAGGAATTATAATTACTGGGGATTTAATTGGAATTCAAGCATTTTCATCCATTTGCATTATGCCAAATATAGAAACTTTCCTTAGGAATTATTTGTAATTACAGGGGATTTAATTGGTATTCAAGCATTTCCATCCATTTGCATTATGCCAAATATAGAAACTTTCCTTAGGAATTATTTGTAATTACTCAGGATTTAATCGGAATTCAAGCTCCAACCATTTGCATTATGCCAAATATAGAAACTTTCCTTAGGAATTATTTTTAATTACTGGGGATTTAATTGGACTTCAAGCATTTCCATCCATTTGCATTATGCCAAATATAGAAACTTTCCTTAGGAATTATTTATAATTACTGGGGATTTAATTGGAATTCAAGCATTTCCATCCATTTGCATTATGCCAAATATAGAAACTTTCCTTAGGAATTATTTATTATTACTGGGGATTTAATTGAACCTAAAGCATTCCCATCCATTTGCATTATCCCAAATATAGAAACTTTCCTTAGGAATTATTTATAATTACTGGGGATTTAATTGGAATTCAAGCATTTCCATCCATTGGCATTATGCCAAATATAGAAACTTTCCTTAGGAATTATTTATAATTACTGGGGATTTAATTGAACTTAAAGCATTTCCATCCATTTGCATTATGCCAAATATATACTCAGCAAAAATAGAAAGTATCCACTTTGTTTTCTGCAAAATCTGAGACTGTAAAAAAGAACTAACAATTGTAGCATGATTTTCTTTTAATAACATCCTTGTTTATTTCATCGAAGTATACCGAATGCTTAAAAAATCAATCAAACTTTAAAAACATAAGTGTGAAAACAAAATTCACAAAACTTAACAAATGTAAAGATTAGCGACAATAGCACAGATTTAGCAGTCTAAGCCCATTCAAATGCACAGAACAATGTTCAAAACTTCGCCAATATCTCATGTGTCCATCGTTACACCGAATACACTCAAAAATGCGACGTCTCATGCTTCTGACGTAACGACTGACGAAGCATTGAGAAAAATTTGGGACGTTGTATACGTCAGGATGACCCTATCCAAAGTGTTCAGGACCTTGCAGCAGCACTTGTCCGCCTAATGGAACACATTACCTCCAGAATTCTTCAGTCGTTACGTCAGAAGCGTGCGACGTCACATTCTTGCGTGTATTCGGTGTAACGGTGGACACATGAGATATTAGCGAGGTTTTGAATAGTTTTCTGTGTATTTGAATCGACTTAGACTGCTGAATCTGTGCTATTGCAGATAAGTTAAAAACTCTGAATACTATTGATGCATTTCATTCTAATTTCATAAAATGGATGAAAGGAACCTAATGTTCGAATCAAATACTTATACATTTTAATACACCATTTTTAAGGTAAAGCGGACAGGGCTTGTAAAATAATTTTGTTGTATATATTTAAGTAGTAATTTTCACCATTTGTTCATATGTATTTATGTGTTATCAAATTCCATTTTCTTTTTTGCTGTTACTAATTATGTTCGCTTCTTTTTGCTTTTTTTTTTCCAAAGCTTCATTGTATTTATTCATCTTAGAGCTTGTTTCTTTTGCACAAATTTAGGGTAAACGAGAGTATGTGTGTTAAAGTGTATGCAACGTTTAGTTTGAATGCAAACATTTAATATTTAAAAACAATATTGCCTTTATTGATTACTGCTTTATTTGATTTGTTCTGTCATTTGTCATTTGTAAATTTGTATATAATAGAGGGCCTCATGGAAGATTAGTTTATAACTAAATGTGTTACCCTCTGTAAATAAAGACTATTATTATTATTATTATTATTATTGTCTTATCTTTACATTTGTTCAGTTTTGTGAATTTCGTTTTCACACTTTTGTTTTTAAACTGTGATTTTTTTTTTTATTATTAGGTATATTTCGATGAAATTTTGTGTGAACATCAAACAAGGACGTTATTAAAAGAAAATCATGCTACAATTGTTAGTTCTTTCTTACAGTCTCAGATTTTGCAGGAAAACAAAGTGGATACTTTCTATTTTTGCTGAGTATAGAAACTTTCCTTCGGAATTATTTATAATTACTGGGGATTTAATTGAACTTCAAGCATGTCCATGCATTTGCATTATGCCAAATATAAAAACTTCCCTTAGGAATTATTTATAATTACTGGGGATTTATTTGGACTTCAAGCATTTCCATTCATTTGCATTATGCCAAATATAGAAACTTTCCTTAGGAATTATTTATAATTACTGGGGATTTAATTGGAATTCAAGCATTTCCATCCTTTTGTATTATGCCAAATATAAAATTTTCTTACAGAATAATTTATAATTACTGAGAATATACTTTAAATTCACACATTTCCATCCATTGGCATACGCCAGGTACAGAAAATTTCCTTTTAAAATTCTAAATTACTGTAGATATACTTTGAATTGATGCCTTCGCTATTACCTTTTGTCAACTCTTAGTTTAATTCTTTTGAGACTTGGACATGTTTGCTTTATGTCAATTTGATTTTCAGACCTACGAGTGGGCACTGGAAGCCATGAAGTATGTGGCCAGTATGAAGATGGAGCACTGCGCCACGCCGGAGGGTCTGGAGAAACTGTTGCGGAGCCTCGAATTCTACCTCCAGGAACACCCGCCGATAGAAGACGACATCTTCACACAGATGTCCGACATTGCACGGAAGCTTGGTAATGACAAGCTTCTGGAGCAGTCTCACACGGCACGTAATCGCTGTCTGGAAACACAGAAAATGTTGACACTTCGCGGTAACACCCTCCGACAGTTCAAGGAACAATTGGAGCAAGAGTCGTCTGCGAAATTGAAATCGACGACGGCATTAATGTCTGATCGGACTAACTTTTCAAATGCTTATAAATACTCATCCCATAGTGCTCTTCCTCAAACAAAAAGTGATATTAATAGTGTTAATTCGGTGCCAAATGTTGGACACAACATAAAGTCAAAATCTCAGTGGGAACCAAAAGACACGAGTACACCGGTAGTGCCTAAGACTTATTCACGAACTCAGGTCGAGCGGGCTAAAGCCGCAGCCTGTCTGTCATCGTCATCATCATCCACTTCATCTTCGCCCAGTCATTCTATCATATCTCCAACCTCGCCTTGCCATATGTTAAACTCACCTTGCCATTCAAGTGATACCTCACCCGCCCACACGTTCGCCCAGCCACAGGAGATGGGGCCAAAGTCTAGATTTCAGGAACAAAGAAGGGATAACACCCTTGGTGCTAGTGTTAATGTAACAGAAAATGTGATCCTTAGGGGATCAACAGTTTTACCTAAAGGGTTGACAGACTTACAGTCAAAGGAGAATCTATTGTTGGATGCTGCTAAATCAGATCAAAGACAATTTACCGCACCTTTGGGAGTGGAAAACTACCCGATAAGCGGAACTCTAACGGAAAGTGCTGGACATTCACCAATCTCATCGCGAAACAGACCTGCAAGAAAATTGTTAAAACGTGCAATATCCACCCCGCAGACGGGACTGGCTCAGCCAATTCTGGAGGAGGAGCTAGGGGCGACAGCGGAGACACGGGGAGAAAGAATTAACTCCCTTAGAGAGAATGGACGGCCAAACAGCATGATTACAGGCAGCTCTGATAGCTTACCAAGGTGAGAATAAATTGTTCTGCAACTCTTCTTAAAATCATAATTCACCAAGTGGTCTCGATACCTCTGTGGAGCTTCTGACCAGGGTTTTTCCCTACAAAACTGGGAAGAGGCCAAGGCCAGTCCGGCATTAAGGAGAAAAAAAATGCCCGCTTATTTCTCATATTGGGAATAATGCAATATTCCACAAATGAAGTAACATTACGTGTTCCCGCCTTAATTTCATTAAGCGATGGGAAAGCTTGTATTAGCAGGATTTTATAACGGATATTTCGACAATAAAACACGTTTAAAAATATATTTTACTAAAAAAATATGATATCTGTTTAAAATTACCTATTAAATATTTTAGTTTTACAATATGCAAACTTTGTAAGCAGAATTTAGTGTTTTATTTCATACCCCAGCCAACCCAGTTTTCCCTTTTTGGAGAATGGGTTGAATGGGGTATGAAAGTTAATACTCGGACCGTGTAATGAACATGACGATACTATGCTTTATATTTTCATCCATGATTTATTATAATTAATAACTTCTCAGTCAGAACCGTTCAGTTGGGAAGGGGCCCTTTACAAGCCTCTTTTATGTAAGGTGAAAAAGCCCTGCAGACTTATAAAGAGACATTATACCCCATTTCATTCTTATAAATCACCTGTTTATATATTTTTCTGTTATACAACCACCTGTTCCGTGACATCTCAATCTCTAACTGTATTGCCATTTGACACATTATTCAATCTAAACATTAAATTTAATCTTAATATTTTGACATATTTCTAAATTTCACTTCTTGTAGTTACAAATGTAGACCTTAGCTCAAGTGTATTTCATTGAAGATATTGCATCTGTCTATATTTATTTATTTCAGTAATGCTTTGATAACTTTTATATTGAGTACACAATATTACTAGAACGAATTGTACTGAACAATTTTTACTGGACTTAAGTAATCCTAATTTTTATGTGGAACCATTTCAGCCTGCCAGAGGAGGATGAGGGCGTAGTGACGTCCAGCGCAGAGGACCAGCCTTATGTACGACATGAGTGGACGCCGGTGCCCGTCAACACACACCTGATAGAACAGAACACACCGCTTCGTCCCCTCGCTGATCTCAACATCTCTGAGGCTGACATGAAGAGTAGACGGTAAATTTAATTTTTTAGCCTTACTTTAAATTAAGAAATAAAATATTTCCAGTGAGTTTATATTGTTCCAGATCAATACCTGGTGGGCAGGACTTGAAGTTCATCGATACCAAGGGCCGCATCAACATAATAACCAATCAACATTGAGTATTTAAATAAACCATATTAGATTCTCTGACAAACAATCTTGGTAGAAAACCTGCAGTTAAATTATTTGAATGTCAGATTTTTTTAAAAAATTAGAACATAATTATGCGATTGTTAAAGAGTTATGTTGCAAATCAGTCACGTGATGTTAAACTGTCAAACCGTAACTTTACTACTTCATTTAGTTTTATTTCAGTGATGACAATGAAATACGTTAGAAATGGGCTAGCCATTATTGTAATTATGCCCCTGAAGGGCGACATATAGTAGTCACACCGTCCGTCAGTCCATACAATCGTGTCCAGTCAATAACTCTGGCATTCCTGGACGGATTTTCAAATAACTTGGCACAAGTGCTCACCACAACAAGACGACGTTTCGCGCACAAAATCCAGGTCCGTGGCTCAAAGTTCAAGGTCACACTTAGATGTCAAAGGTCAAAAAGAAGTGCTTCGTGTCCAGTTAATAACTCCGACTTTCATGGACGGATTTTCAAATAACTTGGCACAAGTGCTCACCACAAAAGACGACTTGTCGCACGCAAAATCGAGGTCTGTGGCTTCAAGGTCAAGGTCACACTTAGGGGTCAAAGGTCAAAACCACTTTGCGGGTATTGCCACTTACAGTGACATTTCTTGTTTTGACTTTTGCAACAGTATATCCGTTGTTTACCAGACATAAATCGTGTTAAACAGATCCTTTAAGCTTTGCCATTTAACAATATATGCGACCAATTAATGACTTATATACTGTTGTAAAATTTAGAATTCCGATACAGTTAAACCTATATTCTATTCTGGAAATTAGGTTGATTTGTAATTAAGGCCAAATACTAAGACGGAGGTGTTTTTTTCCTTTATGAAATAATTACGGACTTCTTATAGTAAGTTCAAGTAAGGTTTTGCAAAAATTAGCGGAAAAATGTGGGAGAGTTGATTTTAAATATTAATGAGGCATTAAATTCTTACTGATTCACAACCACATACACTTTTCCATGTACTGTTAAAGTTCTCCGGCCATGTTTTGTTTCATGAACATGTTTATGTTTATTTAAATCGAAATCAATACACAACAATAGATATTTACAATTCACACATTGCAATATCTTTGAAAAGCGAGAATAAGATTTTATTTGATGACGTAGAAAACTTTGAACAGGTAAATTAATCCACAGGTAAATAATAGTATTTATCAATTATCTGGCAATAGTTGTGCATCTATACAATACAGATTTACCTCATTTCCTCGTGCAGTCACGCAGTGGTAAAAGTAGTATCTGCGTCATGCAAATAATACTTATTTTTACATACAACTTAGTCGTGGTTTTAAATATATGTTTCTCTCCGAGACTATCAAGAAATGTTCATATGATGTCTAAGAGTTAAATTTGTTAATTGATAATACTACAGAAAGAGTGGCCATTCATCTTTAAGCGATTTCCAAGCTTCTTGTTGCAATGTTAAAGGATAGGTGTAAATTTAAACATAAAATTAATGCTTGTCATGCTAATTTGATTGTATGAAATACATTCTCATTATCCTTTAATATATTTAATGAACATTTCCAGGACTCTGTCACTAGTCATGAGCGAGATTTTACAGACGGAACGAAACTATGCGAGCTCTCTGCGCTTCGTCATCGAGAATTACATACCGGAGATGGAGAGAGAGGACGTGCCACAGGCCATGCGGGGAAAACGTAACGTGATATTCGGCAACATCGAGAAGATCTACCAGTTCCATCAACAATATTTCCTGGAGGAGCTAGAGACCTGCAGGAGAAACCCTTTCTTGATCGCCAGATATTTCCTAATGCATGTAAGTTATTATTTAGTGAACACTTTTAAAATTCTCTTGACTTATTTTCTATTGAGATATGTTACTATGTGGTCAGTAGCGCATGAACCTCTTGTTTATTTAGTCAGAGTTTGTGATCCCAGATTAAGTATTTGGTACAGTACTGTATAGTAAGACCCCAAACTGGACATGTTGTTTATGTGAATGTTAGGGTGAATCGTGGTCAAGTGGCAGTTTTCATTGCCGTGTAACATAAATTTTGTATGTTCAAGATGTGACCAATGAACTTTGTGCTTATGACTGTTGGTAAGTCACTCCCTCTGTGTTAGTTGTGGGAAAAGGACATTAACTTTGCGGTTCCATGTACTTGAGTCCATAATTCCATCTGACATGAAAAAGCGACTCCCACTTTCTGAGAGCAGCTGTAAATAACGTAAATAATGTTTAATTAAATGATAATTCAATCATTGTTTGATTTTGTCCCACATCACTACCTTCATTGTCAACATTGGCTACTGATTATAAATTTGTTTTGTAAACTTAATGAGATAAAAAGTGTTTTAAATTCAACAGAATTCAGTGATGCTACCTGGCTTGCATTTAGAATGTATGGACATTGCAAGTAAATTTAGGAAATGATTGAATATTAACATGTGAATACAGAGAGCAGTTGAGTGTATGTTTATATATAAACTTGGTTTATCTTGTGCTTATGTATAACTGACTTGGGTTACCTTGTGTGTATGTATAACTGACTTGGTTTACCTTGTGTGTATGTATAACTGACTTGCCTTACTTCAGGAGAACCAGTTCCACCTCTACACGCTGTACAACAAGAACAAACCCAAATCTGACAATCTGATGGCCGAGTACGGAAAACATTTCTTCAGGGTAAGTTCAGACGAACTGAAGGTCATGAATAATTTTTCTTAGCAGTATTTAATCCAAGAATTACAAATTTTACAATGAGGTAAAGAATCTTTTATAATATAAATTTTAAAAAATCGTAGAAGAGTAAAATGGTTTTAGAAAAAAACTTTAAATTGTTTGCTCTTTACTCACATGAATGTGATATTTTAATGATATGTGGTAAGGTATTGATTATACAGATAAAAGTGAACTGGCACTTTGACATTCTGGCCATGGATGCTTTGAGGGAGATAAAAGTGAAATGGTTTTGTGCGTTATTGTAGCCTACATATTTTACAGTTGGGTCCTGTCTTTACCTAATATCCACCTGACCCATTGTAATTTTATTGTTCATTCCTCCACAGCGGAAACAGCTGGAGCTGGGAGACAAGATGGATCTGTCGAGCTACCTGCTGAAGCCCGTACAGAGGATGGGCAAGTACGCCCTCATGATCAAACAGGTGCTCAAGGAGTGTCCCAGCACCGCCCCGGAGCACCAGGACCTCAAGGATGCAGAGGAGATGGTCAGGTTCCAACTTCGTCATGGCAACGACCTTCTGGCCATGGACGCATTGAGGGAATGTGATGTAAGTAAGAATCATTCAGCTCAGTGCTGCAAAAAATTATTCAATAGATTTTTATTAGTTTGATTGATTTCAACTGAAACTAAGGAATTTGTATTCATCAAGCGGAATTAAGAATTTTTATTACCCTAACAAATATGTTTGGACATTTTATAAAAAAAAAAAGCTGCTTTCAGACTGGTGTCTCGGCTTATTATTATCATGGTGTATTCCGATTTAAGGAAGGCATATTAAGATTTATCACAAAAATGTATCGTCTCTGACTCATTTTGATTCTTCGCCACCATAGGTGAATCTCCCAGAGCAGGGGAGGTTGCTGCGTCAGGACGAGTTTCTTGTGTATAATGGGCGACGGAAGTATATGCGGCACATCTTCCTGTTTGAGGACCTTATTCTGTTCAGCAAGACCAAAAGAAGTCGGAGCGGGGGTCAGGATACATACCTGTACAAGTATAGCTTCAAGGTGGGTGCAAGTATTGCTGTTTTTATGCATCCCACAGGGAGGCATATATGTCCGTGCATCCGAAATCGTGTCTCGGCCTTACCTCAGAATCTACTGAAGGGAATTTCGTCAAACTGCACACAAATGTTCATAACAAGGGCACCAGTGTGTTATCTTGAAGCATAATTTATACATCCTCTGTGTTTGCCATACATTATCAACACAACTTTGTTTTATATGTGAAAAATATACCCATTTTCATGCTATCAACTCTCTTCTTTATAAACAAGATAACTGAATAGACAAGTATTCATTGTAATACAGCCAGTCTCTGAACTTCCTTTTTTATAACCATTCTGCAACTATCCCTCCCTCATGTGTTGCAGATGTCAGATATTGGTATAACTCAGGATTACGAGGGTTCTGGTTACAAGTTCGAGATCTGGTGGCGACGTCGCAACTCTGGGGACAGCTATGTGCTGCAGGCGCCCAGCTCTGACAGCAAACGCAGCTGGGTTAAGGACGTCACGAGACTCCTGTGGAACCAGGCCATTAAAAATAGAGGTTAGTTTTATGTTCAAATACATTGTATAAGTTCACATAACTGATTGAAAGAGGTCCTTCACAGAGGCCTACACTTACAATTTGCATGTAATTATATTCATATACTAGACTTTCATCAACTCAGATATGAATCTATTACATAAATTATGTTTTTTGCCAGGTATTCTTGAAATATTTCATTCATCAATATAGTTCATTTTGTGTTAAATGTGAAGCAACTCTCCATTTATTGTTGTAAATCCAAGCAGTCAGAATTGCTACAGGAAAGTTAGGAATAGTCAGTGTAAGTCCATCAATGTTTCAAGGCCAGAAATTTATTAAATTGTATTAAAGTCTATGTATTTGTATTTTATTGTAAGCTTTAGTATAGTCTATTAACTAGTAAAGATGCATTTGAGTTGCTGGACTAGACTGGATACAATTACAACTGACAATTGTGTGCCTGTATTACAGAGAACCGTCTTTCAGAGCTGGCCACCATGGGTATAGGTAACAAACCTTGTCTGGACATCAAGCCTAGCTGTGACAACATACACGACAGGTTCGTCAATATTGCTGCCGGCAAAAACGAAGGTAAGTAATAAATAGTAGCAAGCATTGAGTTGTATTCCTACACTTGTCAATGAAGTATTCTGTCATTTTCATGCACTAGTCAACAAAATATTTTAAATTGTATTCATACACTACAACAATGTATTCATGCATATATACATGGTTCACAAAGTTGTCATTCATATTCATGCATACTTAACATAGAAATTGTTCATATTCATACACCCTTCAGGAAAGTAGTCATTTGTATTCATGTACTTGTCCACAACGTTATTTTCTATAAGAAGGCTGTTTCTCTCAATGCCTATGCCTTTAAAAGTTTAAAGTTGGCAATACCTACCTTATACTCTCTGAAACTGTTATAAATTTTTTTTAACCACAACAACTCTGTTTTTCGAATTTTCTGTCCAATGACCTTCAGGAGACGAAAAAATAGCAATTTAACGAAAATGACTCTTTTTTTTATTTTTTTTATTTTAGGTCCCATGACATTCTTCAGGAAGTCATAAGTTCCCTGCAGTGGAATATACTGGAATATATTTATGTTATACAAATACATTTTAAATACGTTGTTAGGAAAGAAACTTTGGACTTGTATTGATGCCATGTATTGCAATTAAAATTTCTATGAAATTCATAACATCAACAATTAACTACCGTTCATGGTGATCAATTTCTATGACAAAAACTTCATATACATGTATAATCTATGTTTTTCAGCGCGGACCCGTAACTCGATTGCAGTGTGCAATTCAGACTATCTACGTCAGGGCAACAAGCGCCCCCACTCCATCATCTCTGTTAGCAGTAACTCCTCGTCCAACAGCAGCCACTCGGGGTTTGCATTCGGGGCCATGAATCTCGCCTTTAACCCCGTGGACAGTCCACATAATTACAGGAGATCTCTCACATTCATGTCTTCAGGTAATGGCATTGTGTTGCAATAGATCTTGATATGATTACCATTTTATTTCTTTTTGCTATCTACTCGTCTCTGCATAGGCGCCGACTTCGACGTAATCCTCATATTAAAGTCTTGATGCAGTTTGGCCATAACTTAAGAAAAACATTCATTTAATTCTTATACTTGTAAATCAAACAACTTGCTTTTATATTATATTTTTGATTCTAATACACCCGGCACTATATAGCCTAGTTTAAAATATCTCGTTATATTGAACGATATATCACTGTAATGTTTGCAACGTTAGGAGAATAAGCATTGCGCATTGCGCATTCCGCACTGTAACGTATGCAACGTTAGGAGAGCAAGCAAAGCAATGCGAAAGATTTCAGATGTGTGCGTTATTGTCACATTTTAGGGGTATTAGAATAGAAATAGGACATCGTTTACGGTGAATTATCTATAATATATCACGGTTTGTCGTTCAATTGTAAACAATAATTTCACTTGCCCTTCGGGCTTGTGAAATTATTGTTTACAATTGAACTCCAAACCGTGATATATTAAACGATAATTCACAGTAAACGATGTTCTATTTCTTAATTAAAATCGCATTCATTAATAAAATGTTTTAAAGTCTTCATACTGTCTTTACACCAATATGGAATACCTTTGTTTTCTCCCTGAAGCACAAACATGAAATATCCGAGAAGTGCAAACATGTATGGGGGAATTTTTCATTGTATGAACAATGATCATGTGATATGAATTAACCAAATAACCAATGAAAGTTAGTGCAAGGTATTGAGTTGAAAGTATAGTAACATAACTAGACCATATATCTGTACATTACAGAGAGTGGTATAGGCACAAGTATAGCCAGTGGGCCAGACATGGACTCCACTCTCAAATATGACACAGACCAGTCCCGGACACAGTCACCGCCACCGTACACAGACGTCGCTCGATCTCACCTGGGAAACCCTTCAATTGACAAGGAATTTGTTAAACACCGAGTTACCAACCTTGCATCTCATACCGAGGAAGCAACTGATGTTTGAAAACAGTCTCACACAAATTATACACATGTATATCAAGGGAGATCAACCAGGCATCTTGTCTGTGGAACTGGCAGATGTGACAGACACAGACGTGACGAGTCGCACACAGACATATTTTTTAAGGGCTTCCCTATATTATATCCCTTCAAGGTCAGCAACGCACAGCGTTGAGCTGCATTGCTTCAGCAATGGCAATCAGACATATGCCAAAAATAACCATACTGGTGGAGTGTGTGGCGTAGTGGTCCACGGCGATCTTAAAAGATTCACTGAAATGGTTTTGGTCAGTTTCGTACTAACTACAAAATATTTGTATCATTTCAAATAATTTTTTATGGTGATTTGTTAAAACTGATTAAGTTACACAATGATATTTTTTGTTTTATTTCGATGTGTAATCGTGAAACAAACAGTCCACAGTACTGATGTGGGACCATCTAAGACTGGTTGAATCTTACATCTAAGACTGGTTGAATCTTAAGTGATCCATGTCATGTATTGATAAAAACAGTGATCATTAAAAGGCCGTGTTATGCATTTGATAAGATCATGATTTCAACATGAATAATTACTTTACTGAAACAATGAGAAGTAATTATTAAGTAACAACACAGTGAAACTATTATTACAAGATTAGCCATAAAAATTTCTTTCATACAATATTTTCGTACGGACATTGAATGTTTCGAAAATGAAAGGAAATTTACATTGGCTAAATTAGTTACTTGTGAAAAGTTGACCATATCAAAATATAGAACTAATGCCTGTCTATTTTACTGCCATTTTCACAAAGCCAGTCATTTTGCTTTTGGTTTGCATTTTTTTTTATAGATAAAGGTAAAGTGAATCTCAAATTTTATGTTTCTAGTCGATGTATGTTTTCATGGATTATTGTGAATTAAATTGATAATTCACCGATACATTGATAATTCACCGATACATAAATATGCATCGACGGTGTATGTGGTAATTGTGTTTATTGTGATGAATTACAACTAAAACATCATTTAAATGAATGATTTCCCATTACTTATCCGTGGTCTTCATATATATGGCCTAACATTTGCTAAAAATCAAACACGTAAATGTATTTAAATACATGATTCACAATCATCTTTAAACTTTGTGGTTGCACATTTGTTATTATACAAAAGATTTGAGAACACACACTTCGGATTCGGCCAAATTTCTTTTTACTATAAATTAGCTAGTTTTCATGACGGGTATAAAAATTGTTTTTTTTTACCAATGCTAGATAGACTGTGATTTTTGCAAAAAAGAATTTATTTTTTATGTATGAAAAGAAGTGTTTTAAAAAACTGACATGCTGTATACATTTTTCATGAAAAGTATATTTTGCTATAAGTTTATGAAGCTTTACATGTTTGGTGGGTCGGAATCTGCCGGGGTTCTGAGTGGTCCAAAGTTTGGTGGGTCAGATTTGGCCTTAGCTTTATGTGTTTGATGGGACAGAGTCGGCCGAAGCATTACAAGTTCCGTGGATCAAAATCGGCTGAAGCTTTTAAGTGTTTGATAGGTCAGAGTCTCCCCAAGCTTTGCGTATTTTGTGAGTCACCGTTAGTCCAAGCTTTACTTGTTTGTGGGTTAGAGTCGACCCATGTTACAAAGTTCAAGTAGACCAAAGGAATATTTTGTACAATTACACATAGGTATTGCAGTTTATTGCAACTCAATGTTATGGATGTTGCGCTGTTGAGTTATTTTTGTACCATAACTTACATGGTGCGCAAAACTCAAAAGCATGTGTCGTATGTTTGACAGTTATATAAATGAATTCATGATCTTGTATTGATTTCTCCACATAACAAACAGAAATAAGCTACTCCAGAGGTTAAATGTAATATTTTGAAATCTGTTTGTCTTCACTTTAAGATGTCAAATACTAAGGCTTTCTGAAAAAGTGAAATTAATTTATTACTAGTGTTCAAAGTTGGAACTTAAAGTGCAGGCAAAACTGTGGTGGAAAAAAATGAAATATGGGAAACTACGATAGAACATATAAAAATTATGATGTTCAGACTTGAAATGTTTTAAACATTGCAAGAAATTATGACAAGCTATTGACTGTTTGTGTTTAAATGAAGTAACATACGGTAGCCACAAGAATGATTTCAATTTTTGACAAGACAAAACATGCTGTTACTTTATTTTGGCTGATTTCCAAGCATGATATGTACATGTATATATTTCAGTTTTGATATTGAACATCTTGCATTTGTTTTTTGTAAATTTTGTATATAGATCTACATGTAAGATTTGTGCATATATTTATTTATATAAATGTATAAATATAATATTCTTTTCTTTTTTTTTCTATGTTGAAAAAAATAAAGGTTATAGGGACATCATTCATACCCATCTCAGTAAAATATCTAGTTCTAATATTTATTCAACGTTTGAATGCCCAAAGGTTTCAACTATTTTGAAGCTTTATAAAGGAAAAGAATGGAGGTGAAAAAATAATCCAAACTTTTTTCCAGCTACACCACGTCATCATCGTGCTAGCGTTATTTCTTTCAGTACATTAGGTTCTATGTTTGATGTCCCTGTAGCTGCTCCGTCTCAGGCAAGCTTTATGCATGGAATAATTATCTTCACACTTTCTTCATCCTTACACTGAGATTAATACACATTTATTTTGTAAAAAAAAAAACACAACTTGGTGAATGCCAATAAAAAGGTATTGAAAAAACATGGCCATAAAGATGTTGATTTACATCTCAATCAGGCCAGATTTTTTTTTTTTTTTTGGTTCTCGTTTTTTTTTTGGAAAAAGTTCCACAGGAGGAGTGGGTGCGGAAAAATCTGAACCTTCACAAGGGTGTATCTTGTAATGGTGTTAGTAACATTGTAAAACATAAAATGGACCTGAAGAAATTTATATACATGTAACATGATCTCCTGATTTTACTTTAATTTTTAAATGTGATAATTTGGTTGTTTGAAATAGGTGACCAAATAATAACGAAAACGTTTTTTTTTTTTAAACGTTTTTTGTGTTTTTTCATTTTTGCAAAACGAATGGAGAACCGAAAAATTAAAAACTTCTGGCTTTGCACACAACTTAAGTGCAACTTATGTGTTAAGCCATTTATAAATATCCTTTCAGTTTTCATTATTACCGTAAACAAATACTGGTACACTACTATTATATTCACCTGACAAATATTTATTGCCGAGCAATGTAAAATGCAATTTTTGCTCATGCCTCTTTGCTCAACTCCAATAATATACAACTCGTCTGGTAGCAAATGTAAGGTTGAGAAAAGTGTGGAGATAAAACTTAATAGCAAATGTAATAATTATTGATATTATTTATATATATATTAATCACTAAGTGATATTTTCGAACAAATTAAAAAGTCTTCCACAACTTCTGTGCTGATGTGTTCTCATTTCTCTTCCATTTATCAAAGCACAGGTAGATTCACTATCAATGAATCAAAAACAAACAGTCATACCCACTTTCCTTTATATACTGAAGGGAAAAAGAAACGTGACGCGGGAATTTCCGCTATATATTGTATGTACAATATGCTGACAATATGCTGCTGTTAATCGAAAGGTACATGGCTACGTAAGATCTTTCCTTTTGGAAAAAATACTTAAACAACAAGTAAGACAGCAAATAGTATTCCTGCAAAGTTTCATTATTGACAGAGAATGCGTTTGGCTTAAGCATGTGAGCAAACTTAGGATGCAACATTTTGCAAACTCTCTACGTCAAATACAGTACTGAACTGGCTCAATACTTTAACATTTATGAATTTTTTGTAACAACGTGTACTGTGATTAAAATATCTACAACATCACAGTTGTGTCCTTTAACTGCAACTTTTTTCTTAACAAAACATCTTGGGATTTCCTTGGAATATATATGGTATTAAGTATGAAGTATATACAATATATAGCGGAAATTCCCGTGTCGTGTTTCTTTTTCCTTCAATACATAAACACAAGGCATCTAGACTCAAAATTGTATATGACCCGAGTCCAGCTTAATTATACCCCCGCTTTCACAAAGTAAAGTAGGGGCTATATAGGAATCGCATTGTCCGTGACGTCCTGTCGCGTCGCCAAACACATTTGTCGCGTCATGCAACACGTTTTTATTCATTGCATTCCTCAAACAGTTTTTACTGGGTTGTTCCCAAACTTCATATACACATAACAACTGATGACCTTATGTCCCCAAATTCATGTTCATTTTATCATTTTTGTTCATGCTCATTAAAAAAAAGGTCTTCATCATGACCCCTGCATTGTTTCAGGTGCCATCTCGCTCAAATCACTAGAGCAGTGGCAGAAAAACAATAAACGTGGCTCCAGCATAAATGGAGTGTCTACAATAGAATTTGCAGCAACTCTGCAGGTGAGAAGGTTCTAGGCCCATTCTCCATATTTTATCTCGATGTACATGGAGGAGCCTGGCATGTTCATTCCTGTTAGGCACCATATTACCTTTCATGTGTTGGTGCGCCTTAAAACCCCAATTCAATTCAATACAGAGTTTGACTTAGAATTTAAGCAGGGGTGTTCATCGTCTTCAGTGATTGTTGTAGTTTTTATCAATCCACATTGGTCATGGAATGTTCATACATATTATCTTCGGAAAAACAATGGTTTATCTTTCTTTTCATATAAAGTGTTAATATAAAAGAAAGACGGTATATGACTGTTTGTTTTTAATTCACTGGAAGAGACATCTAGCTGTGTATCAAAGCCTGTGGTGTTCCCAGGTAAGAATGATAAGGTCCACCGGCAGAGGGGTAGAAATATGCCCAAATTTAACTTCTGTTGTGCTTCTTAAGTTCCATCAACATCCTGACCCCTATGACTTGTGGTTTCATGGTGCCACTTAAAAGGTGGCAAAATACAACTATTGTGCATAAAAAGTAAGTCATTCATGATTGAATATACTTGAATTTAGGTACATGTAGCCCTGGGTTTTTCGGTGTATACATAATGGAGTAAATAGTACATGCCTGCTAAGAAGTAGTAACAAAAACATTAATGTTAAACTGTAATGTAAATTAGTGAAGTGTGAAAAGTAGATACCGGTCAATCATACTGACCTACTTTTGAAACTCCCTGTGTGGTTGCCGGGGTAGAATACAACCACTGCAAATCCCGCTAGAGGCAGAGGGGTAGAAACCCACCCTTCTTCATGTTCATCTCGTCATTTTATCATGCTCATTCAAGGTCTTCTTAATGACACCGCATATGCAAATGTGGAAATGTGGCTCCATCATAAATGGAGTGTCTACAATAGAATTTGCAGCAACTCTGCAGGTCTGCAGGTTAGAAAATTCTAGGCCCATGCTCTATATTTTATCTAGATGTAAATGAAGGATGAGCCTGGCATGTTCATCCCAGTTTGGTGCCATATAACCTTTCTTGTGTTGGTGTGCCATAAAAAAAAACATTTCAATCAATCAATACTATTGGAACATACGGCTATGATGTAGATGTAAACAACTACAAGGCCATATGGCCTGCATGTCGAACCCTATGGTGAAGTTGTCCAGATGTTTGATTTGACCGTACCGATGTCAATCCCATGAGATAAATGTTCCTTATATACATAATATTTAACTGAATTAATGTCATTAACATTTTAAAATGCATGTCGTAACAGAAACCGGAAGTGAGCTGTATTTTGTTAAAAGTAGTTCACAGCAACATGAAATTATGTACATGATGTTAGATGAAGGAACAATGTGAAGTTTTGTGAAAATCCTGTGAGAAAGAAGCAAGATACACATGTTGTAGCAAAGATCGTATATTATGTCCAAAGTATAGGTCACAGCGATGACATGATGTTAGATGCATATAAGGAATACTCTGATGAAGTTTGGTGAAATCCTGCACGAAAAATCAGAACGTGAGCTGTATTTCTTCCAAAGTAAATGACTCGTTTATGATTGAAAACTTCACATTTTGCTTATTAAATACAATTTAAAGTATTTACATTTGTAGCTTAGAGCTGAAGTAATGTACTCAAAATGTTTATCAATTTATTCTCTCCCGCATTTGAATAATACAAGAGGTTGCCTTCTGAGAAATCGCCAAATCACCAATATCAGGATTTTCCGTGTTATTGGGTTGCCACATTGTACTAATGTCAAAATGCCTTACTGCATGTACGATTTATGTTGCAGAGACAAAATCAGCCTTTCTTTAACCTTGTTAGGGGCAGTTTTGTCAAAACAGGGATGTAAAATGTTAAATAGCAGTGAACTAAATGTCTTTGGAAATTGAATGTCACACTATTTACCATTGTTACCGTCATTCAATGATTAAACAATATGTCAAGACTTTCAAACTGAAATCTACTTTATTCGGTCTGTCTTCTCACCATTCAAACCCTTTAGGATTCCTGAGCAGGAATAGGACTACTGCTTATCCAGGCAGATGGGTAAAATCCCCCCAAATTCATGTTCATTTTGTCATTTTGAATGTCTTTACTCTTCATCGTCCCTGTATTGTTTCAGGTTCTACTTGAGTGGTAACAAAACCAGCGAAAAACGAAGTGTTTACAACGGAATCTGCAGCAACTCGGTTCTGCAGGTGAGAAGGTTCTGGGCCCATTCTGAATATGTTTATATCTGTAATTGGAGGTTGTGCCATGAATGGTTCCTGTTGGTGCCCAATAACCTTTTTTGTGTTGTTGTGCCATAAAACCCAATTCAATTCACACCAATCAAAGTACATGTACATACATACAACAGTTATGGAGCAGACATGAAATGGGCCTTACCATAGGCATACAAGAAGAGAATGACCTTCGTAGTGACTTGACCTTTAAGATCATGAAATGGGTTTTGGATTCTGTACATCCTCTTAATGAAATGAGTAAATGTGAAATCCCTCCAGGCATGTCGGAGTTATGGAGCAGACGCAAAATTGGCCTTACTATAGGCATACTGAATGACCTTCAGAGTGAACTTGACCTTGAATATATTGATACGGGTTTGGGTGCTGTACATCCTCTTGATGAGATAAGTAAATGTGCCATGTTATTTTGAAATCCCTCTATGCATGCAAGAGCTACGGAACGGACACAAAATGGGAGTACGGATCGAGGCCATTACCGTCACAAGTGTTGGGAACTAAACAAAAATATACAAAAAATAAAAATATTATTTTTTGTTGAAAACAAACATATTTAAAGTTTTCCTGAAAAAATATCCCAAGAGTACTATTGTTTTCTGTTTACAGTTTTGAGAACTGCATATATCTGCAGTTCCAACCAGCCCTGAGTTGTGGTTAATTCTCGGAATTTGACCATCGAAATATTTGATGGAAATACATGTAGTTAGGTAATAAAAATGTCGACCAGATCGAGATTCAATCCTTGTCATAAACTACAGTATTCTGGGATATATTTTCAGGAAAACTTTAAATATATTTGTTTTCAACAAATAACTTGTTGCTTTTTTGCATTTTTTTTTAAATTTTATATATTTTTGTTTACTTCCCAACACTGATACCGCCACCTGGGATTACTCTATCTCCCTGCCACTACAGACAGAGGATAAAAACAAGACACAACTGAGGATGTGCATTTAAAAATGAACTCTCCATTTAATAATTTGCTTGTATTTTTACATGAAGATCGATAAATATACAAGAACTATAATATAAGTACAACGAATCACCAATAATCATATATCATTCTAAATATAAATTTCTGATAAATTAAGTGCCATTTATTCACACAATCGCCAGACTTAAAAACATGTATACTGGATCATACTTAAAATAATTAGTTGGGAAACAGCAAACCAACAATTGTTTATGGTTGGCCCAGTAAAAACAATCAGTAGCAGGCAGTGAATCACAAAACCTTTTCCGTTTCATTAACCTTTCACATAAAAGTACATGGAATACAACAACAATATGTGTTTTTAGATGACATGTAAACATATGCCCCGTTCTGTTTGTATACAAATATATATTTAGGGTTTGCCACAACCAGTTATGCGTATTTTTTATAATGTTAAGCCTTTTAAAACTAAGAGTTAAGGCCATAATAATTTAATTGCTAAATTATCATCCCCGCCGGCCCCCGTTTTTTTTATGACACCCCGGTAATTTTTATTCCAAAAAAAAAACAAGAAAAAAGAAAAAACAAAAAGAAGAGAAAATTCAGAAACTTTGCTGAAAGTATGAAACACTATTAAAAATGGGTTTTCAATCGGAAGTAATCAGTACATGCAGTATTTGTAACTATTTTTGCCTTGTACCGAGGCCATTTTTCGTTTGTCGTATAAAATAAAAACAAGAGGTCATTGACCTTGAAGCTCTACTGATAGGTTTTTGAAAGCTAGATCAGCATTCCTGTGAAGTTTCATGAAAATCCGTCAAGTAGTTTCAGAGGAGTAGTCGCTACAAGTTTTTACTAGATAACTCTATGTAAACAAAGATGGCCGCTGACAGCCATGTTTAACATCGAATCAAATTGATCTTCCACAAGGACCAACATCATGTCATGCTGATCATTTTAGAACAAGTCCAATATCAATATCACTTATAGTTTTCAAGAAGTAGTCGCTACAAACTTGTTTTTTTAAATTTATTTTTAGCTGTGGCGGCCATCTTGAATTTCCGGCCGACCTGAAATTTTGCTAGGATCAATAAGACATCAAGAGCAACATTCCTGTGAAGTTTCATGAAAATCCGTCAAGTAGTTTCAGATGAGTAGTCGCTACAAGTTTTCATTATATAACTATGTAAACAAAGATGGCAGCTGGCGGCCATGTTTGATGTCAAATCAAAATAATTTTTGACAAGGATCAACATCATGTCATACCGATAATTTTAGAAAAAATCCCATATCAATATCACTTCTAGTTTTCAAGAAGTAGTCGCTACAAACTTCCTTTTTAAAAATCTATTTTTAGATTTGGTGGCCATCTTGTATTTCACATCAACATGAATTTTTGCTAGGATCAACTTGACTTCATGGGCAACATTTCTGTAAAGTTTCATGAAAATCCATGCAGTAGTTTCAGAGGAGTAGTCGCTACAAAAAAAGTTTACGGACAGACAGACAGACGGATGCCGCACCACGGCATAAGCTCTGCTGATCTCTGATCAGTAGAGCTAAAAATCATCGCCCGCCCTATTTTGAAATAAATTTGGATGATAAACTAGCAATTAATTTATTATGGCCTAATCAAAGTTGAAACAATTGACAACTAGGGGGATAAATTCATTGTTCTTCATTAATGTTACACACTGGAGTCATGGGGAGTAACTCTGCCTCTCTACAGCTGGAGTCATGGGGACTAACTCTGCCTCCCCACAGCTTTAGACTGACATAAGAAAGCTTTAATACTACCGTACGATGGGTTACTGAAGTAACCACATTAATAACATTCTGTTATACTCGATTTACCGGTATCTTCTGGCACTACTTGCCACTAATCTGGGAACGAGGCTGGATTAAAGTACTGTGCATATGCATACGTGTATAATTTACTGCTGGGTTTAGTACCCACTATGGACCGGTGTGATGTGCAAATGTTGTTTTCTGTTATTAAAGCAATTTCATGTTAAATTTGCTGGTTGGTAGTGGTATCTTTTTAAACTTAAGTGTGTCTTCTGACAAGTAGAGCTAGGATAGATCCGGTTACCAGAACCAGTCATTATTTGACCTAACATTACTGTTACATGAATAAACCTCAACAACAAAGAGATGATAACAATTCTAGTGTACATAGTACTGGCCCTTATGGTCTCACAACACTTTTATCTCCCTTGAATACTCGTGCCCTACAGATGAAGGAGGTAGATAAAAAAAACAGTCCGCTTTTTTACAATTTACAGGATACATCGATTTATCGTTACCAGGTTCTAAATCTACAGCATTTAGGAAGAGATCACAGAAAAATTCATGTTGATATATTTATAGCTAATTCTGCCTCATTTTACACATCATGGGTCTTAGCACCACAGGGTTGTATTTTTGTCGAAATTTTGATAGGTGTCATGCAATCATGAAATTAAAAAAAGTTGAAGCTGGTAAATATTTGTTAATTGGGTTTTAAATTGCAGATATTGGATCACTGAAGAATTTAAGCATAAATACATGTTGTAAGTTTTGTTTATCTCTATGCCACGAACAAAAACTTTATAATGGGACCCTATGGAAAATTGTGGTGTGAGACGCATAAGACGTTATGCAGAATCAATGGATGGTCTTAGAAGGTGTCGCAAAATTGAAGAATGTACCGTATAGTGTATTCATTCCATATGGAACAAGAAATGTCACTAAGTTACAAATGCCCCCGAAGTGGTTTGTGAATATATAACGATATGTTTACGCACACAGTTCAAAATGTGACGGCATCACAAGTTTGAACCATGTTTATAAATATTCATGGGCATAATGGTAAGATCAGATAAAAGTTCAGCAAAACTTGAAGGTGACCGATGACAAAGTTATACACCTTACACAACCAATATGACCATTCAAATACAGGGTCATAAGGCATCTTCTGACCTCTAAGTGTGACCTTTACCTTGAAACTATGGACCTGGGTTTTGCGCGACACATCTTCTTGTTTGGGTGAACATTACTGCCTGGTTATATAAAAATCCCTCAACGGATGACAAAGTTATAGACCGGCACGACTGATATGACTTCAATCAAATACAGGGACATGACATATTCTGACATCGAAGTGTGACCTTGACCTTGAAACTACTGACCTGGATTTTGTTCGCGACACAATCTTGTAGTGGTGAACACTTCTGCCAAGTTATTTGAAAATCCCTCCAGGAATGTCAGAATGATTTACCGGACATGAAATATAGACACAAAAGAATTTCTTTTTGACCTTTGACCTCCAAATGTGACCTTGACCTTGAAGCCACTGACCTGGATTTTGTGCGTGACATGTCATCTTGTTGTGGTAGGTTATTTGAAAATCTCTTCATGAATGTCAGTTTTTTACCGGACACCAAATACTGAAAAAAAAGTACTTTTTTTACCTTTGACCGCTAAGTGTGACCTTTACCTTGTAGATAAGGACCTGGAATTTGCATGTGACATATACTCTTGTTATGGTGAGCACTTGTGCCAGGTTATTTAAAAATCCCTCCATGAATGTCAGTTATTTGCTGGACACGAAAGTACTTCCTTTTGACCTTTGACCTCTTAGTGTGACATTGACCTTGGAGCCACGGACTTGGACTTTGCGCGGGACCTGTCGTCTTGTTGTGGTGAGCACTTGTGCCAAGTTATTTAAAAATCCATCCATTATTGTCCGAGTTATTTACCGGACATGATTGTACGGACGGACGGTGCGACTACTATATGCCACCCTTTGGGGGCATAAAAATGCATCAGAAACTGCACTAATATTAATACCAATTCAAAGGACAACGTATTCATCTGTTTCATAATATTTGAAAAAATGCCATATATTCGTTTTAAACAGTCATAACTATGCGTGAACCAAGCCACACAGAAAGAATTTCGCTTCTAAAAATACTGATAATTTTGAGCAGGAATCTATTGAATTAGATTGTGCACCTATTGTTAAATGGCAACATATTTTCATAACATGTACAGTTGCATTTTGTGCTACCTATTTCGCTCTGTGTTATAAAGCTTATCAGACATACAGTACTACACTGTAGCTCTGTATACAGTACTACACTGTAGCTCATACAGTACTACACTGTAGCTCTGTATACAGTACTACACTGTAGCTCATACAGTACTACACTGTAGCTCTGTATACAGTACTACACTGTAGGTCTGTTGATGTAAACGGTGACTATTAACCCTTCACCCGCTAAGCACGACTATAATAGCCTTTGCGTTCATTGAAAACCCAGATCAGCCTGCAATTAACTCGCAGGCTGATCAGGGTTTACAATGTCCGGCTGCTGATCAGTTATTTTCTCCAAAATGTAAATGGAATGGTCGTAATTCAAGAAAGAACAGTCCATTATATATTGATATGAATTGAATGTTGTTTAACGGCTCATCAACACAGTATAGGTTATTTAGAGCCGTCCCAGAGAGAGGGGAAGGATACATAGGAATCCGGGAACCTGCCCTACTCTTATTATCGAATAGATTCCTACGGTTCTTTAACGTGCTCGGAGGATAGACCGATACATGGGACCGCCCGGTTTACGTCCCCATCCGACGGACGGGGCTAAGGGAAAGTGTCTTGCCCAAGAACACACCGACAGAACTCAGTGGCACCATGGAGGATTGAACCCGGGGCCTCCGGTTACAAATCTGCCGCGCTACCGACTGCACCATGCCAGCCCTCCATTATATATATGTAGCGGGTTAAGGGTTAAGAGAAACCATATGAATGACCGCAAGAGAATTTGAGAAATTCATATGAGCCTGTTATTATGTCATGCCTCATGGATGCAACAATACATAAATACATATGTTAAATAAAGAATCTTTTAACAGGTTGTTTAATTCTGCTTCTTATAGAACTACAGGCTTGTGAACAACGAAATATCAAACTTATTTCATCTGAATTCTATTCAGTTATAACCACTTGAGAAACAACCTCCTGGGAAGTTACAAACTGGACAGGATATTGCTGAATTTCGTAAGATATTTCTGAGCCAACTTGTGTTATAGCAATGGGAATGGGCTCTCCCGTAGAACTTGTCACATTCACGATTTGTGTGATTCCATTATGTATTCCATTTGACTCCTCCGTAACTTGCAATTCAATTGTCTCCATATCTTCGTCAATGTCCAACACCCCTTCTTCTTCTTCAAGTTCCATATCGGTTATTTCTTGACCAACCTTCAGATACTCGGATAATCTGAACTTCTTCCCAGGCTTTTCCCCTATGCTGTGCTGTTTGAAATAGTGTTCCTTCAGTTTATCGAATCTAGTGGTACAGAAACTACACCGTTCACATCTATACGGCCGATCGGTGGTGTGAAGCAACATGTGACGCTTCATGTTCTTAACCAACGAGAACGCAGTGCCACATACCTCACACTGGTGCGGTTTTTCCCGCGTGTGGGTCATCATGTGAAATTTGAGATTAGTTTTCTTGGTGGCCTGGTAATCACATCCCGGCTCCGAACATTTGTACGTCTCCCCTGTATGAATCAAGTGGTGGGCCTTTAACTGGGTTTTGTGGGCTGTTGAAAAGCCACAAATATCACAAAGAAATTCCTTCGTATTTTTGTGTACTATCATGTGATTTTTCAGAGCGTGTTTCCACTTAAATCCCGCTGTGCAAATGTCACATACAAAAGGTTTGGTTTTTGAGTGCTTTGGCAAGTGGAGGAATAGCTTTGTTCTTGTTTTGAACCTGGCACAACAGAAGTTGCAAAAGAATGGCTCAGGGCCTGTATGATTTTTTAGATGATCTTCAAATTCCTGTTCGGTAACATCCGGGTTTTCACACACCCAGCCACAGTAGCTACACTTCTTCTCAGAGTGCAGATGTTCTCTGTGATGATCATTGTATTCCTTCATTTTAGACGACGAAAAATCACATATGTCACACGCGTATTTCATAGTTGTTCCAGAGTCAAGCTCCTCCTTCACAATTTTTGGGGTTCTCAAAACTACTTCCTCAGAATTATCCTCAGCCTTGTCTCCTACATCAACAATTTCAATAGCGCTATTACCTTTGACTGTCATGTCATTATCGCCATGATCATCCGAATCAGCTTCAACATCACTACATATCTCTAATTTTATATCAGTCAGTATCTCGTCTGAAAACAATCTTGGCTTGATCACTCGCCCTCTTGTACTAACTCTTTGCGGTTGTTCCGCTTTTTTGACCTTCGACTGACCTAAATAGGTGATTACCGCTGGTGTTTTTCTTACTGAAAAATTTCCATCATCATTATTTTCATTAATCTTCTCATCATTCAAATTTTCTTTTTCATCCACATCGTTCTTTACATTTTTGGAATTATTCGTACCATCCTCTGATACACTTTCTACAAGACACTGACTACCAACCAATTTTTTTGGTCTGCCTCTTTTCCTGGCAACCGAATCCAGCAAAATAACTGGTTTACGCTTCAAGTTCTTCTTGTATTTCCATTCCTCGTCTACGGCAGGATCTTTCTCTCCAGACGACATGATAACGAAAAAATTGCTTTCTTCTTTTTTGAGGCTGGATTCGTGAGTCTGTGTTACGACATCACGGCTTGGTTGTTTCAACTTCTGAGCATCAACATTTGTGTATGAGTTGAAACCTTGCTGGAACAGGTCACAGAATTCTGAAATAAAACAACAGTGTCTGACTCTATATAGAATATACATAAAAGAAACAAAACTGGTATTCCAATTAGACACTTCCACAAAAGAACTAGAATTACATCATCAAGGGCCCTGGCATGTGTTGAATGATATGAAATGCATCTGAAGTAAATAAGAATTGTTTAGTCTTAAATATTAAAACTATGTATAGTAAGGAATTCATTTAAGTGAAATTATTGCTAGATATATATCTTAAACTCATAATGGCAGATGTCTAACAATACTGATATACTAAAGGAAAATCAATGAATTAAATGAGAACCGTTGTTTATGTAAAGGAGATTTCCGAGCCCTCATAATGAATCAGACATTTTGAAAACCTGCAACCCACATTTACTAGACAATTAGACTTAAGTTTATATTCTATTTGATGCAACCTTGACCGTCATTTTTAATTGATGTGTAAAAACAATGTAGGGTTCCTCTTCTGAAAACAACTGATTGAAATGAACTGGAATTACCATCCGAAAACAAATTATCTTTGAAAAAGTATATTTCTAGCAATCACGACTTCCACATCAACACTGAGAGACAACCAACATGGGTTCAGAGAGTGCTGCTCCTGCAAAATTCATCAAAGATATAACTTCCAACTATCAAAGGGACAACAAGTAGACATAATTCTGTTCGACTTTATCCAGGTACAACACTGACAAGGTTACTTTTCTATAAACTCAAGTACTATGGAGTGATATTGAATTGGACTTTATAGTCGCACCAACAACTAAGGTCATATGGTGACTTTCCAGCTTCCATTGGTGAATGAAGACCCCAGGTGCCACTATGGAGTGAGGAACAAGACTAACAGGTGAATCCAGTCAGAGCAACCACAAGCAAAAGATCGTCTTAGCAGGTGCCCAGTTATCCCAGGCTGATGTGCTTTCTAGAGTTCCCCAGGGCACTCTTCTCGATCCCCTCCTGTTTAGGACCTGCCATTCAAATGCAACTATTCAGATGCCTGTTTATTTTCAGATAACAGTTTGCTCTTCAGAATCACCAATACTCTTCAAGACACTATTCAACTGTAACAATATCTTAGGGCACTGTAAGAAAGGGAAAATACATCTTGCCCACTAACAGTAGGTGACTAATTCAGTCTTCATACCTGCTACATGACCACATCTCTGAATATGACATGGCTAGATGGAATCAACATATTTCCAAAGATGTAGCTAAAGGACACCAAACTATGTCCTTCATATGGAGAAAGTTCAAGGATTACACCAAACCTGTGAAAGCTGCCACTTACACCTCCATTGTACGTATGGCTTTGGAGTATGCATCAACAGTTTGGGTTCCACCTTGCGACCTTGCGAGACATCTCGCTGGTGTAGGTACAAGGTAGAGCATCTTGTATGTATGCAACAACTACAGGGACAGGACCCCTGACTGTGTCAATGACATGCTACAAGAGCTGCAGTGGAAATGTCTCGAGAACTAATGATGCACTTAGTGGCAGGCTGCTAATGCTCTTCACGATTGACCATGGGCCTGTAGACATGGCAGATATCAACAAACAGAACTATTTCAGGTCACAGAACAAAAAGGCAACAGATTCTTCCAAGAAAGGAGCGAACATGAGATGTATACCAACTCTTTCTTCCCTTAACGGGGTTGATGCACTATTTACAAACCATGTTTATTTTAAAGGGCTCTGAAAAACTTGAAAAAAGCTGAAAGAAATATCAAAATGCCATGAAAAATAAAAGAGATATGGACTATTAAAAATTTGCAAAGAAACATAACTCTTGGCGGCCATCTTGGAACGATGATATCATCGCGCCTTTTTACCATACATGTATATGTACATTGACAAAATGTCATTTAAAGCAAAGAAAATCACTGCAAATGAAAATAAGCATACAACTGATACATTTTACATCTGTATATTTATTTTTAATCAATTTCCATTGATTTTCTTTGCTTTAAAATGTATTTTGTCAATATGCCATATATGGTAAAAAGGCGCGATGACATCATCGTTCCAAGATGGCCACCTCCATTTATGTTTTTTGCAAATTTTCAATAGGTCATATCTCCTTTATTTTTCAGGGCAATTTGATAAATCTTTCAGCTTTTTTCAATTTCTTCAGAGCCCTTTTAAATAATTTGTGTTTAAAAATAGTGCATCAACCCCTTTAAAGAACCATTACTGATTCATTGGAACCAATACAGATGGTCCCACGTGGAACTTGCACTTTCCGTGCGGACGTAAATATTTGATCATCGCAGTTCCATTGTGATCCGCGGCAATCACAAATGTGTGATAAAGCAGACGAAAAGTTGCCATCGCGGTAGTTATGACTTAAGGCTAATCCATCGGGGGATCGCGATGCTTTTTTAAACGACTGGTAACTCGGCAGATCGACAATCTGCAGTTTTTTCTTCCTGTGTGCACACGATAAATTGAGTTCATTCAAAAAATAAAATCCTGTTCAGTGTGTACCTGTTTAGTAAGCCTAATAAAATAATACAAATACACGCAATAAATCGGGGTTTAAAATTTCCACTCCGTTGCTAGGGCGTCACTATCTGCGCGTGTACTGTATATTGAATAGTGAGTACACAGAAGCTGAATTAAAGGGGCACACGGAAATATCAAGGCTTCGCATTATCTCAATAATTTTGAACAATGATTTGCAAATATATAGATCTGTAAGTTTTGCAGACAAATTAACTTGACGCTAAAAATATTAATTACCGATAAAATTGGCACTTAGTTAATGATTGTGAATTCAAAAAGCTTTCGTTCAGTTTTCTTTTCTTCTACACATTTAAGTTATCAGCGCCTAAAGGTATATATTAAGGCAAGAAGGATTGAAATTATTAGCACAATTGCGTGCCAAAATAAAAGTTCCAAGCAATATATAAACGCCATTATTTAACAAGAGGTCAATGACCTTGAAGCTCTACTGATTGATTTTGATTTCAGGAAGTAGTCGCTACAGACTTGTTTTTTGAAAATCTATTTTTAACCGTGGCGGCCATCTTGAATTTCCGGCTGACCTGAAATTTTGCTAAGATCAATAAGACATTAAGAGCAACATTCCTGTAAAGTTTCATGAAAGTCCGTCAAGTAGTTTCAGAGAAGTAGTCGCTACATGTTTTCATTATATAACTCTATGTAAACAAAAATGGCCGCTGGCAGCCATGTTTAACGTCAAATCAAAACGATTTTCGACAAGGACCAACATCATGTCATACTGATCATTTTAGAAAAAGTCCCATATCAATATCTCTTATTGTTTTGAAGAAGTAGTCGCTACAAACTTATTTATTTTAAATCTATTTTTAGCTGTGGCGGCCATCTTGAATTTCCGGCCGACCTGAAATTTTTCTAGGATCAACTAGACATCAAGAGCAACATTCCTGTGAAGTTTCATGAGCATCCGTCAAGTAGTTTCAGAGAAGTAGTCGCTACAAGTTTTTACTATATAACTCTATGTAACCAAAGATGGCCACTGGCAGCCATGTTTAACGTCGAATCAAAATAATTATCCACAAGGATCTACATCATGTCATGCTGATCATTTTAGAAAAAGTCCCATATCAATATCACTAATAGTTTTCAAGAAGTAGTCTCTACAAACTTATTTTTTACAAATCTATTTTTAGCTGTGACGGCCATCTTGAATTTCCGGCCAACCTGAAATTTTTCTAGGATCAATTAGACATCAAGAGCAACATTCCTGTGAGGTTTCATGACAATCCGCCAAGTAGTTTCAGAGAAGTAGTCGCTACAAGTTTTTACTATATAACTCTATGTAACCAAAGATGGCCACTGGCAGCCATGTTTAACGTCGAATCAAAATAATTTTCCTGATGGATCTACATCATGTCATGCTGATCATTTTAGAAAAAGTCCCATATCAATATCACTTATAGTTTTCAAGAAGTAGTCGCTACAAACTTATTTTTAAAAATCTATTTTTAGCTGTGACGGCCATCTTGAATTTCCGGCCGACCTGAAATTTTTCTAGGATCAATTAGACATCAAGAGCAACATTCCTGTTAAGTTTCATGACAATCCGTCAAGTAGTTTCAGAGGAGTAGTCGCTACAAGTTTTTAATATATAACTCTATGTAAACAAAGATGGCCGCTGGCAGCCATGTTTAACGTCGAATCAAAACGATTTTTGATAAGGACCAACATCATGTCATGCTGATCATTTTAGAAAAAGTCCCATATCAATATCACTTATAGTTTTCAAGAAGTAGTCGCTACAAACTTGTATTTTGAAAATTTATTTTTAGCCGTGGCGGCCATCTTGAATTTCCGGCCGACCTGAAATTTTGCTAGGATCATTTAGACATCAAGAGCAACATTCCTGTGAAGTTTCATGAAAATCCGTCAAGTAGTTTCAGAGGAGTAGTCTCTACAAGTTTTCATTATATAACTCTATGTAAACAAAGATGGCCGCTGGCAGCCATGTTTAACGTCAAATCAAAACGATTTTCGACAAGGATCAACATCATGTCATGCTGATCATTTTAGAAAAAGTCCCATATCAATATCACTTATAGTTTCCAAGAAGTAGTCGCTACAAACTTGAATTTAAAAAATCTATTTTTAGCTTTGGCGGCCATCTTGGAATTCACATCAACATGAATTTTTGCTAGGATCAACTAGACTTCATGGGCAACATTTCTGTAAAGTTTTATGAATATCCATCCAGTAGTTTCAGAGGAGTAGTCGCTACAAATAAAAGTTAACGGACAGACGGACAGACGGACGGACGGACGACGGACGCCGCACCACGGCATAAGCTCTGCTGATCTCTGATCAGTAGAGCTAAAAACGCAAATTTAGTGTGCACGTGATTTTCGCATATTTCCGATTTTACTTCTTTCAATACATGAATTTGATCGGTCACCGGATTTATAGGGAATATGGATAATTTCTAACATGTACATAACACTACAATTGCTCTTGGAGACATTTTTTTAATTAAAAATAACCACACAATTTTAAACAAGAGGTCAATGACCTTGAAGCTCTACCGATAGATTTTGATAGCTAGATCAGCATTCCTGTGAAGTTTCATAAAAATCTGTCAAGTAGTTTCAGAGGAGTAGTCGCTACAAGTTGAAGTTTTTACTATATAACTCTAGGTAAACAAAGATGGCCACTGGCAGCCATGTTTAATGTCAAATCAAAATAATTTTCAACAAGGATCAACATCTTGTCATGCTGATCATTTCAGAAAAAGTGCAATATCAATATCACTTACAGTTTCCAAGAAGTAGTCGCTAAAACTTGTTTTTAAAAATCTATGTTTAGCTGTGGTGGCCATCTTGAATTTCCGGCCGACCTGAAATTGTGCTAGGATCAACTAGACATCAAGAGCAACATTCCTGTGAAGTTTCATGAAAATCTGTCAAGTAGTTTCAGAGGAGAAGTCGCTACAAATGTTTACTACACAAACTCTATGTAAACAAATACGGCCGCTAGTGCCCATGTTTAATGTCGAATCAAAATAATTTTCGACAAGGATCGACATCATGTCATGCTGATCATTTTAGAAAAAGTCCCATATCAATATCACTTACAATTTTCAAGAAGTAGTCGCTACAAACTTTTTTTTAACAAGAGGTCAATGACCTTGAAGCTCTACTGTTAGGTTTTTGATAGCTAGATCAGCATTTCTGTGAAGTTTCATGAAAATCCGTCAAGTAGTTTCAGAGGAGTAGTCGCTACAAGTTTTAATTATATAACTCTATGTAAACAAAGATGGCCACTGGCAGCCATGTTTAACGTCAAATCAAAATAATTTTTGACAAGGATCAACATCATGTCATATTGATCATTTTAGAAAAAGTCCCATATCAATTTCACTTATAGTTTTCAAGAAGTAGTCGCTACAAACTTGTATTTTGAAAATCTATTTTTAACTGTGGCAGCCATCTTGAATTTCCGGCTGACCTGAAATTTTGCTAGGATCAATAAGACATCAAGAGCAACATTCGTGTGAAGTTTCATGAAAATCCGTCGAGTAGTTTCAGAGGAGTAGTCACTACAAGTTTTCATTATATAATTATATGTAAACAAAGATGGCCGCTGGCAGAAAATGTTTAACATCGAATCAAAATAATTTTCGACAAGGATCAACATCATGTCGTACTGATTATTTTAGGAAAAAACGCATATCAATATAACTTATAGTTTTCAAGAAGTAGTCGCTACAAACTTGTTTTTAAAAATCTATTTTTAGCCGTGGCGGCCATCTTGAAATTCCGGCCGACCCGAAATTTTGCTAGGATCAATTAGACATCAAGAGCAACATTCCTGTGAAGTTTCATGAAAATCCGTCAAGTAGTTTCAGAGGAGTAGTCGCTACAAGTTTTCATTATATAACTCTATGTAAACAAAGATGGCCACTGGCAGCCATGTTTAACGTCGCATCAAAATAATTTTCGATAAAAATCAACATCATTCCATACTGATCATTTTAGAAAAAGTCCCATATCAATATCACTTATAGTTTTCAATAAGTACTCACTACAAACTTGCTTTTTGAAAATCTATTTTTAGCTGTGGCGGCCATCTTGAATTTCCGACCAACCTGAAATGTTGCTAGGATCATTGAGACATCAAGAGCAACATTCCTGTGAAGTTTCATGGAAATCCGTCAAGTAGTTTCAGAGGAGTAGTCGCTACAAGTTTTTACTAAATAACTCTATGTAAACAAAGATGGCCACTGGCAGCCATGTTTAACGTCGAATCAAAACGATTTTCTACAAGGACCAACATCATGTCATGTTGATCATTTTAGAAAAAGTCCCAAATCAATATCACTTATAGTTTTCAAGAAGTAGTCGCTACAAACTTGTTTTTTAAAAATCTATTTTTAGCTGTGGTGGCCATCTTGAATTTCTGGTAGGATCAATAAGATATCAAGAGCAACATTCCTGTGAAGTTTCATGAAAATCCGTTGAGTAGTTTCAGAGGAGTATTCGCTACAAGTTTTTACTAAATAACTCTTATGTAAACAAAGATGGCCACTGGCAGCCATGTTTAACGTTGAATCAAAACGATTTTTGGCAAGGACCAACATCCTGTCATGCTGATCATTTTAGAAAAAGTCCCATATCATTATCATTTATAGTTTTCAAGAAGTAGTCGCTACAAACTTGTATTTTAAAAATCTATTTTTAGCTTTGGCGGCCATCTTGGATTTCACATCAACATGAATTTTTGCTAGGATCAACTAGACTTCATGGGCAACATTTCTGTAACGTTTCATGAATATCCATCAAATAGTTTCAGAGGAGTAGTCGCTACAAATAAAAGTTTACGGACAGACAGACGGACGACGCACCACGGCATAAGCTCTGCTGATCTCTGATCAGTCGAGATAAAAATTGCACTTTTTATGGTGTTAAGTATATTTCTGTCTTTCACTTTATTTACATATGTACAGTTCATGATTTACCAGTGATTTATGACAAATAAAGCTTTTACAATCAACGTCTACAAGTACACCTATCAAACATGTTATCACATATATGACAATTATAATTAGTACGTTTAACTATAAAAGAGAAAATAATTTAATTAATTGATGTATTTGCTACTCTTAACAAGAAATGTCGCTGACAGTAAAAAATGCTACCAGAAGTGGTTTTGACCTTTGACCTCTGACCTTTGAGCCACTGACCTCAATTTTGTGCGAGACACATTCTCTTGTTGTGGTGATCTGTTTGCCAATCCATCCAGGAATGTCAAGAGTTATTAGACCCTACACGAATGTACGGACCGACAGTGTGACTACTACATGTATATGCCACCCTTTCGGAGGCATAATAAACAAGCTGAGCACTGGCACATTATAGAACTTCTTCGAAATCTTATGGTCATATACAATCTGTGCAAGTTTGGTTGATGGTTTGAGAAATGTGGCATCTGTTGTGTTAATAACATTGATATAAACTCATTAACTGACAAGTTTGGTAAAGATCAAATACAAAATGAAGGTGCTAGAGTGTAACACCTGGGGCAGGGCCAAATGTGACCCCATGACTACATGTAACATATGAGAGCTGTGTGCTTTGTGGTTTCAGAGAAGAAGATTTGTTATGTTTTTCCCTATACAATTCTATGTAAAACTGTGACCCCAGGGGCGGAGTCAAAGGTGACCCCAGTGTCACCATTTGAACAAACTTGGTAAAGGACCATAATCTTATAGTAAATGCAAAATATTAAACCTCTGGCTCTTGCAGTTTCAGAGAAGATTTTTTAATTTTTATCCTATATATGTCTATAGATGTAAAACTGTGACCCACAGGGCGGGACCAAATTTGACACAGTACCAAATTTGACACCAGGATTACCATTTGAACAAACTTGGTAGAGGACCATAAGCTTACAGCAAATGATGGAGAGCCTATTACATCGGCGTGTAATTGTAACTGATTTTACATGTACTTTGTAACTTTATAAACGTCAAGATTGTCGTATCTTTACAATGAACAAGTGCATACATAAAAGCAAGATCTTTTGATTTGCTGGTACACTATAACTGACTTAATAAACAAACTCAGGCAAGGAAAAAAAATTGTGAGTTACACGTCCTACTTAATAATTGAATGGTCAAAATGATAAATTGTTAAAGAATTGATCTGAATTTTCTACTCCTCCTGCATCAATGAGCACTCATGGCGAGCGGACGAGTGAATTTTCGTGCCCTGAAACTCTTTATTAAATCATTGCGTTTCTATCTTTCTTTATTACTCGCCCAAAGCATAAACGTAAACAAAGCAAAATTTGTGTCATCTAACCTTTCATTGATAGCGCATGTGTAGAGATTAAATAAACAAAACACAGGACTGCAAGTTCCCAGCGTCAATACACACGATGCTGTACATGTACGATGTCAATCAGTTTAAGGCGCGTTCCAAATGGAAATTGTAGATGTGTTTTGGAATAATAATGGACATGAAATAAAATATAACACTTAGATTCAAGGGAATTGCGGCATTAGTAGACTTCAATGCTGAGTTCCTGAAACATAAAATTGATACAAAGTGTATATATTCTAGAGGTTATACTAAACACAGATATTTAGACAATGTATGTAATTCACATGAACATGCAAAAACATCTTCTGGAGTATAATTTATTATTAAAACTACAGGTAACAGTACATATTTAAAGGTAACCTTATTACTCGCCACGCTTCTGCGATGACACAATTCACCGACCACGATTAGTATATCCGTGATGGACGCTTAGAAGGGTGACTTTCACGCTATCATTGCGGGTCCGCTAACCAGTTTTTCCGCGGGGATAAGTGGAAAATGCAAGTTCCGCGTGGCACTAGGTACCACAAACGATCCTGCGCTTGCGCAGTTTATATCTGTCATAATGTAAACTAAACTAGTTTCAAACTCGTTTTTACTGCCATAAAGTGTAGTTAATTCATTATTTTTATGAAAGTTTCATAAAGAAAAAAGATTGAATTTAAACATTATTTAAAACTAAAACTAAAAATGTTTTGTCTGTGACGTTAAATAATTAAATGAAATCGACCAATGTATGCTGAACACCAAAATGGCGCGCCTTTGACTTTGTGTATTCCACAACACAGGTGCTCTTTGAAAGTTAATTATTCATAACCAATCAAATTACAAGTAACAAATTTTGTGCGTAAAAGTAAGTTCAAAGGTCATAATTTATCGTTCTAAATTTTTTTTTGTGGAAAAGTCCAGGATCACTAAAGATTTCATTGGATAGAAAATACACTATTTTTAGAGCTGAATAACTTCACTTGTGATCATTATCGAAGAAAATCACACATACCCACATGTCAAGCTATCTTTAGGCTACCAATCAAAAACATTTATGATGTCACCAATAGGAGCGCAAATGAGCGCAAGAGACACAAACAATCCAACCATAACGGGTTTTTGTGTAGATTTAAATAGCACACTGTACACCGCTGTGTAAGTTGACGTGACTACTGAGGTGTATTTATCGACGTTTATATGCATAAAATATGACAGACAATATTTTGATAGGTCTCAAGTTTAAACTCTTATAACTTCATTATTTGTTGGCAGATTTTGACGATTTAAACACCAAAATATTTGTCGTACATTGTAGAACATAACTGATTGTTTTATATTTATTTTTTGCCTGTTTTACCTAGTGGCACCACTGTAGATGGAGATAATAAAAATTCTTAAAATATCTCCCACTTCCATTTTGATTTTTTTAGCATTTAATTACTTCCTGTATTAATGGTGAGACATTCTTTGAAATGGTTTTAGGCAGTAAAATAACATGTGCAAAATTTGTCATTGTAAAAAACAAATGTTTTGGTGATGGTACTTTTTATAAAATTATTTGTATTATATTTGTCTTATTTATACTTCCATATTTATGCTACTTTTTCAAAAATGTTTGAATGTATTTTACATTGGGTGAAAATAACAACAATTGAACAACATGCGACTAAACTGCACAAGTCAGTTGACAAAAACAATAACAGGTCAATGATCGCAAATAGGTACTCGACTTGTTTCATTAATACTTTTTTAGGTGTACAGTACATAGCAGACGTGTTTATAAGAGTTGCGCTCACTTTTATTATTCACCGTGGCATGTGTGTTTTGAAGTAATGCACTGCTAAGCATCAATTATGGCCTGTAGTCTGTAGAGAACCATGAAGTTGATTATGTACTGCATTTACCTATTATGTTAGCCATCTGCATTATCTTCGCAATTTCAATGATCTGAGTGAGGATTCCATATTCCAGCTTAATCTGACTGGTGTACATGAAATCAACAACTCTCTGAACTGCAATTCTGTAGCCTGGATCTGTCGGTCCGTCGATATGTATCTCAATTATTTGGGGTGTTTTCTGAGAAAATACTCGAGGGAGATCTTGACCACTGAAGAGACCGTCAAAATACGGACTTGCTGCAGCCAGTACATTTGAATGGGCATAGATTTGATCGTCTGATATTCTGAGTATAACATCGCACAACTTCGAAGTAGTTCTTTGCCGACTTAGAGCATTTAAAATGAAAGAAATTTGCGTTGAATCCTCAAATTCCCCAAATCGACCTTCCTCGGATTCCATTTTGAATGCAGTAAATATTCCCTTCGATTTGATTGGATAATTACAAATATAATAACCAAACAAACACAAAGATTCTATTAAAAATGATAGAACAAAATAAAATGATATAAATTATTTTTTAATTCTCGTTTAAAAGGTTATAGCAGTGACTATAACGGCTAAATAAGGGTTAAATTATGTGCCACTGACTGCTCCCCATTGGAGAAAAAACAGGTGCTCCCTAGCTGTCAAAACGCTCAGCTTCCTGATCGGCATTGTTTTCGTTTGTTTGCTGTTATAAAATGATTTCCCGATGGAGAAAATTAAACAGAGATTCAGTAGGAACAATGTCCTGGAGAATGCGTTCAGTGGCTGATGCAGAGGAATCCATGTTAGCTGATGATTCCGATGCTTTTAGACAGAGTGAGGAGCTGGATACTGACATCACTTTGTCGTTGCGGCTCAAGTTGTCTGAATCCTCCAACAATATATGTGATGATCCAGACAATATTGGTGTAAATGACAAAATAGGTAAGATTCGGTCAATCTAGCAGTGACGCTGTGCCTTCATAGAGTAGTTAGGGTATCCAGCATTACACCATCAGCATTATCACAGACGTTTCATCATCTTGCAATACCTGATTAAACAACTGTTTGGCCACAGAGCTAGCTTTTAATGTGATATTGGTAGGGTGCAATTTTTCCAAGTTCAAACACTGCTGAGTGTCCTAAGTTTTCATTGCAATTTTTCTGGTCCTGTTACATTGGTGGAGAATCCGAGTATTCATTATATGAGGTTACGGCCAAAATTCCTAGAGGCTAGATCCTAAGGCGTGGGTCACAAAAATCAATTTATAGGATGAAGGTATGTAGTAGGACTGGGTTGGTGTCTATGTAAATAGATAAGATTTATAAGCGCGTTACAACTGTCTCACCACGGGGCTAGCTGTTAATTATGTTGAAAGCTGTAGAGCTATCGCTTCACGTGCAATTTTTCTGAGTTCAACCCCCCCCGCTGCGTGTCCTAATTTTCCGGTCCTGTTACAGTCATGGGATCGTTGATATACATGTACATATAAAATAAAAATTGGAAAAATCAGTTTCATTAGTGGGACCTATGTTGCAACTTTATCAAATTTTGCAGGTAGGCTGTCAACATAGAGTGGATGATCCCTATTCAGTTTGGGGTCAGTAAATCAAAAGTAAAGGTCACTGAATTGTAAATGTTGATTATGAAAAAGGTTGTTCTTTTACCACATATAGACCATTAATTGTTTTGGCAGGGGCCTCTTTGTGACTTTTTCTCGTGGTTAATCATAATGTTCATTTGATTGCAGATTCCAGTGAGGATGATGATGCATTTATGTTTGATGGCCAGGCAGCAGGGCAGACAGTGTTTGAAATTGAATCAACTGAGACCATCAAGGATGTCCATTCTAGTTTTGTGGTAAGATTGGGTTTTGTGGTAAGATTGGGAAACTGTGATTATTAAACATTCTTGGTGTCCAGAGTATCACATAAGTACCCTTTGTTTTAATCCTAGGCCTAAATTTAAATATTGTTTGTTTGCCCTTTACTAGGTACATGTAGGTAGGTACCGGTAGGTAGGTAAATTATTTTATTTTGTTTGATAAAACTATATTTTCTTACATGTTAATATGATATATATTAACCAATATCATTAAAATCAGACCCTTTATCACGCTACGATACTCTACACTACAAGAATCTGACTACACTCCATTGCAGGTTACGTCAGATTGACCTGACGATTAGCCAATCAGATTTCAGCCTACAGAATTGCTCGGTATAGACTGTTTCACTGCGCATGTCGGGTTTCAGTAAAACGCTGTGGAGCAGTCTACGCTCGGTATTGAAAGTGGCAATGTCCGTATTTTTTAGCTTATACAACACAATACATGTTGACAAACATAATACACCAATCATTATTGAATATTTACTGGGAAAAAAATAAAGAAAAGATTGTTTGACGGAATTTAATAGCCATACAATTTTTTTTAACGATTCGTGGGATTGAACCCACACTAAAATGACACTCGCTAGTCAACAGTTGAGAGCGCTATCAACTGAGCTAAGCGGGCCAGATGTACTATGGCTTACTATTTAGAGTACTTATGTCATAATAATTTCGGTGGAATATATATTTTCAAAACACACATGGCAGCGATTTTAATGAGATTGTATTTTAACATGTATCTAATCTACAATGTATGTTGTGTGTTTGTAATTAATGTTTAATGTGTGCTATTACATTACATAACACTGTAATGTACCAACATGTACCAACTTTGTACACTTTTGTATTGCTTGTTGCAACCATCTAAGAAAAATAAAAAATAAAATATTTTTTTGGAAACACAATAAAATATTTTGGGTCGGGGCTAAAAATTCGGGCCGGTAGGTAAAGGGCAAATACACAATATTTTAATTTAGGCCCTATGGCACAACATGTCACTTATCTGGGTATGAGTCAGATATTGACTAATCGGATGCATCTGTTTTTAAGTTGAAGCGAAAGTTTTAACTATTAATAATTGATTGATACGGTAATTGATATTTTAATCAAGTAAAATCTAACAAACTTTAAACTTATCAGTATATTCATGTAAGTTAATCATTTTAAAGTTGATTATTTTCGTAAAATCCCTATTAAACGCCCCGCCTCTAATCAACTGGAAGTCAAAAAATATGACATCAAAATCTGGAGAGTTAATCGATAGGGTGTGATAGCCAAACAGGGAACACAAAAAAATCAATGTATTCAACATGTGTACACATATTGTTTATCAATTATAATAAAAGGTGTTGTTTTTTTAACCTCAAATAAACACACTCCTATTGCAAAATGTAACACCACCACCACCACCACCCCACCCCCAGGGGCATTTAATAGGGATTTTATAGTTTATTGTATAAATTAAAAAATTAATTGTTTAACTATGACTTAAAAGTATGTTTTAAAATATCTACTGCACATGCCAACTCCTATTTATTGCAGAAGAATAATGACATGCTATATGACCTAATTCTGAAAATGTTTCATCTTACAGATTTACAGAATCTTGCTCACAAAGTCCTCAATAGTGGATGAGAATCCCTGTGTTGTCGAAAAGAGATACTCGGAATTCGAAAAACTCCATTCTGATATGAAGAGAACATTCCACAAATTGATGGACCCGATCTCCTTTCCAAAGAAAAGACTTGTCGGAAATTTTACACCAAAAACCATCGCTAAAAGAAGTAGAGCTTTTGAACAATATCTTTCGCACCTTTACTCAATTGATGAGATAAGATTTTCCAAAACGTTTTTGGAGTTCTTTTACTTAACAGATCTGAAGCAAGCTCACAGTTTGATTTTAGAATCTAGTTTCAATGAAGCAATTCCTTTACTGCAAAGTGTTCTTCCTGTTCAGGAAAGGATTGTGGGATATTTAAACTCCGATGTTGGTGCAACTCTGTGTGCGCTGATTGCATGCTGTAATGCTGTAAACATGGAAAAACTGGGCTTGAGATACGGGCAAGCGGCAATAAAATGTTTTGCAGACAACGAGGATAATATATATTACCTCCCTTTATTACAAACATGTATATTTCTGTGTTGGAAGTTGAGAAAGAGAGTATTAAAGAAAGATTTAGAGATGCTGTTTTCGAAGCAGAAGAGAGATTCCCGGGAGTTGCCTAGTCTATTATTTGTGATACAGGACTCGATCCGGCGTGTGTGAAGGTCTTTGGGTGCAATATCTGGCTTGTGTACAGTTCCTACATAGCTAACTATGAAACATTTTGTAATGCAAATTGGGTATACTTTGGTTATTTCTATGTGATATTGCAGATATGACAGTGTGAGGTGATATGGCGAATGGCAGTTATTCTGAAAGTGTCACTAAGTAATAAGATGGAGTTGGTTTATTAAAACAGCGAAGTGCGCGTAGCCCGTCACGTTTTTTAAATAACCAACAAATTGAGACAGACTCTATATTTGTTTGTAGTATGGTGTATGCTATGCATTCATCAAAGACAATTTCACCGACCATGCTAAAAGTACACCATTATCCATACTACAATACAGATAAAATCGGTCTCAACAGATATACTCAGCACAGTTGAAAACGCAACTCTTGGTATTTTTTGAATTTCTAGTTTAATATGGAATTGAAGACGTTGTGCATAATGTGTTTTGACTGAAAGAAGTAGAGCAAACCTTGTGCAATTTTTTATCGCCGTATGTTAACATTTGGGACAAAGAGACTTGTGAACTAACATAAAATACAATCTTGATTTGAACAAAAAACAGCAGACTAAAAATAATCGAAAATGTTGCATTTTTAAATGTGCTGAGTGTAAAATCTGTCTCAGCTTGTTGGTTATATAAAAACCTTGGTGTTTAACCAACTTGCTGAGACCAGTAACCAACTTGCTGAGACCAGGTTCTATTTATTACATATTCAAATTTAAGTAACAAAATGTTTTACTGTTAGCTAAGGAACTAGGCCCTACATGGACTAATTTTCTGTTGTGTTCTGATGCCGTACTGTGTCAGCCTGTCCGGTCTTTAAGCAATATCTGACCTGCACTGGTTCCCTGTTGTGTTCTGATGCAATTATTGAAGGAGCAGACAAACAAACAAACAAAGGTAATAACACAAATCAGAATATATCTGGAATACTGGAACACAACAAGGAGCCAGTTCATGATTTACCAGGATGCATTACATAACACTATACGTGTATTACACTTTGTCTCAGAAATATGTTCAAGGGTCGCTTAATGCAAGCCTTCGAGATATGTAAACTATCGTACGAAAATCTGCCTTTGACCCTAAATCTTACCCTAATTTTTAAAGGGACACACAGCAATCTTGATTTGTTTAAAAGTCACGGCATCCCGCTATCTTACAACATACATGTAACTTACTTACATATTTGCATTCATTAAAATTAATTATTTGAATAGTTCAAAGCTAATTGTTTTTACATATTACTAACTTTTGATAATATTGCACCAATAATATATTTAAAAAATTGATAGAATAATTCAGAAAATTGAATTATTTAATTATATGCTGGCAGTTTTAAAGTCAAAATGAGGCCGGAATCGAGGTGCTTATTTTAATTATTGAATACAATTTAAGATTGCCATGTGTCCCTTTAAAACAAACTCATGAAATTGATAGTGCACATATCTCGATGATTGACTTTAAAAGGAATGGACTACACCGTCAAACATCTCGATCATTGAGAGTTCTGAAAAACTTGGAAAAAAGTGAAAGAATTATCAAAATCAGATAATAAACAAAAAAGATATGACCATTTGAAGGTTGTTCTAAAATGGATATGGGAGTGACCATTTTGAGAACTATAACGTCGTAGTTCCAAATTAACATATATGGAATATGGATAAATGGCATTTAAAGCAAAGAAAATCACTGCAAATGAATGCAAGATCATTTACTGGTCATATAAAGCAATATTACCATTAAGTATACATATTTTTTCATACAGTTGCTGTCATTTTTATGCCTCCACAGGGAGACATAGAGTAATCGCACTGTCCATGTGTGCGTCCGTCCGAAATCATGTCCCAGCCATTCCTCAGAAACTACAGAAGGGAATTTCGTCAAACTTCACACAAATGTTCATCGCGCACAAGAATCATGACCGTATCTCAAAGGTCAAGGTCACAAATGGAGGTCAAAGGTAATTTTTTTCATATCGGCCATTAGTCCAAATCTACTGAAGAGAATTGCGTCAAACTTCACACAACTGTTCATCACAATAAGAAGGTGTGTCTTGTGCAAGAATCATGTCAGAGCCCCAAAGGTCAAGGTCACAGTTAGTCAGCTAGTTTGCAGTGGGGGTATCCGTGTCCCATGGACACATTTCTTGGTTCCCTATAGTATAAATCAGTGAATTTTTCATATTTATTAATATTCCATACATGGTCATTTAGAACTGTGACGTCATAGCTCTTAAAATGGTGGCTTCCATATCCGTTTCAACAGAGCCTTCAATGATCTATCTATTTATCATCCAATCTTGATAATTCTTTCACCCTTTTCCAAGTTTTTCAGAACTCTCAATAATAAAGATTGTTTGGCTGTGTTGCTACATTCCCTTTAAGCGATTACCTATGTTTAAAGCTCAACTGAGAGAACTGAATATTGGTTCTTCATTATCTGGATGTTGTTGGTTGATGTCAATGTTTTCTTGGCATTCGATGCTCGGCCAGTTTATTAGGAATTAATTATCATATCAACAAATACATTGATTGTCTTCTATTGTTCTGCTTTCAGTGAAAACTCTGCTTAAGTGTAATTTATATATTGCTAAAAATCATACCTGCCAAGTCTCCTGCCAGAAGAAAAATCTTGTTTGTGGGGTTCAAACTGATATTTATTTATATAATCTGTAATTATGATTCAACATATCCCTATAATCATGATACTGGTAACTGGTTTACCGTATTCACCGTATAAGTTTGGACACCATAAGGATTGGGACAACCTTGAATTTTAGGAAAATAATTATTTTCCCCTTCTATAAAGTTTGGGACATTTCGCAGATTTCATAAAAGTTCCATAATTTAAAATAATATCAATTGGGACAACCAAATTTTGGCACAAATTTGCCCAAATTTAATGTGCAAAATGCGTACGGTAAATTTGATAGTTATACACATTACGCATACAGGAAGGGCATGATTATTTTATTTGTGGAAATTAAGATGCATCAAACAAAAGGCTAGTACTCACTGTATTAATTGAACTGTGAAGTAATGGTAGTAATTTGTATAAGTGTTTGCTATTTCACAGTATATGTGGCCATTACAGCTTTAAACATTCTATTGTGGCCATCATTGTAAAACGAATTTTTAAAGTTTGTGATATGGGAGATCTTGATATATATATACATACTGTTGTGAATCACTGCATATATTATAATACATGTGTACATCATTCTCCATATTTTATCTTGATGTAAATGGAGGATGAGCCTGGCATGTTCATTCTTGCTAGGCGCCATATAACCTTTCATGTGTTGGTGCGCCGTTAAACCCAATTCAATTCAATTCCTATTATATTGTTACGTTATAAAAAAATCTCAAATGTACAAATGCATAATACAGACATATTCTTGGATGAAGATCTTTTTTGTTTAAGCGTTAAGGACTTGTTAATAATGTATTGTTGGTGATTTGATGTAAAGATAATGACATGCTTTTAAATGTTGAGGTTGACCGTTGTATTGTTTTAAACTCTCTTTTTAAATAGGTGTGTACTGAACATTAAATCCGCAAAGTTGGTGCTTTTAAAATAATATTATTTAATTTTTATAGGCTAGAATAATGAGTTACACAAATGTATTTTTATTCTTGTTTTAATTCTTCAGAATGGCATTGTTTCTTTGTGTGATTTAAAATGTAACTAACTACTTGTAATCAAATCCTCAATTAAAATTACATAAGAAAATATTGACATGGTGCTAACAGAAAAAGACAGGGTGCTAACAAAAGGACAGGGTGTTATAAAACCAAGAAGAGGAAGGGTGCTGAAAACAGGGAAGGATGCTAACAAAAAAGGCAGAGTGCTAACAAAATGTGTACAAACTGGTATAGTGCTAATTTGAGTGTACCCCATTTTCCTTTTTATTTAGGCTCGACACTGAAGTTTATTGTTTTTATGAATGATTCAAAAAGTTTGTAGACTGTGATTTTAGTGCCAATATTTTGATATGTGAAACAATAATTATATCCCTGCTTTCACAAAGTGAAGTGGGGGCTATATAGGAATTGCGTTGTCCCCAACGTCTCGTCCCGTCACAACATTTTTGTCGCGTCCCATCGCATAACACAGTTTTAGTACTTGCATATCTCAAACACTTTTGAATGGATTGTTCCTATTTTGGACGGTTAACATGTTTTTTCTCAAACATTTTCGAATTGATTGTTCCCAAACGTCATGTACACATAACTACTAATGACCTTATGTTCATGTACATCACCCATCATTGATTGCCTAATTTATTACAGAATTATGGCCCATTGTTTGAGTTAGAATTTTCCACTCTAATATTGTATAATGACACATTTTTTCTCAAACATTTTCGATTTGATTGTTCCCAAACTTCATGTACACGTAACAACTGATTACCTTCTGTCCTTCTACATCACAAATTGTTGATGCCTAATTTATTACAGAATCACGGCACTTTATTTGACTTACGAGTTTTTCACTCCATAATGAACTTCATGTGGCTTTCACTTTAATGCTTTTCATGGATTGTTATTACACCTAACATACAGTTCACACGTGATGATATGATGTGTCTCTGCATTAATGTTTTTTTTGATTCTGCGATTTTTTTTACAAATCTATGGACTTTTGTTTTAATTAGAATTTCTTTCACATTCAGAAATTAACAGATATTTTAGACATTTCTTATTCTTGATTGCACATCATCGGCTGGAGCAAAAAAAATGGGGGTAATCATCACCTTCACTGATAGTTCTAGCTTCTGTTCATGTGTTGTTGTTTTTTTACAATAAAGTAAAAACTCAAATTAAAAGGCTTGAAGTTTTTAATGTTTTTAAAAGAAAACAAATTTGTGTACTTAGGTACAATATAGTATGATTGCTAGAAGTAAAAAAAAATTTATTTTATTTTTAGCTTGACTTTTCAAAGAAAAAAAGCTATTGTCATCACTTGATTGTCGTCTGCATCCGCATCCGGGGTAAAGTTTGTATGTAAGCTTGTATCTCTGAAACTACTTGACATAATGGATTGAAACTTCACACATGTTATTGGCATCAGGGCTTTCCCCAGCCATTTATGGCGTGGCGGTGCCGCGATGCCTTCAACTCAGAAAGTGACTTACCGCCACGCCTTAATGTAGCCGCGATGCTTTAAATCCCTTGCCGCGATCCCTTAATCCTATCAATATACAATTTTCCCTTACTGAACAGCTGATTACCTGGCTGTGTGTAAACTGCCTGAAGCTATGACGCGTGTTGATGCAGTAAAGGCGGTCACGTGGTACTCAATACACAGGGCTTGTGTTATGTCTGGCAGGTTATATGCTAAGTGTTAAGTAAACAAAAGATGATTAGGGGAGTGAGTGCCGCTAATTAAATTTGGTTTATTGCCTAATTTGGTCATGATTGGTCATGATTAAAGGAGAGCAGTATCGTTGATTGGTATTTGTATCGCATGGGGCTAATGACGGGTTGAAATAGATAATTTAATTGAACGTACGTTTATCGTGTATTAGTAGGATGAATTTACGAACACTAATCAATGTTTAAATCGTCAGCTTTGTCGGTAAGTATAATGAATGAGGTAGATATTTTGTAATTATTTAATAATAACTCAATCAAATAATTAAGGTAGCATATTTAACTGATTTTTTATCTTGATAGTTACGCTAATTAATCGTTATATTTTCGGGAACTTTAAAGAGAAATCGTCAGTTTGCTTATTGAAGTTCAGTGAAGATTTTGTAATGATATAATTTTTTCTTTATTAAATAATTAAGGTTGCATTTGGTTTTAGAATAGCATTTTTTATTAAAAGATTTTGAAATAAAAATATAATAAAATATGTTTTTTTATTATTTCATTCATTCTTTCTGATACCAGATATACGCCAAATCTCTTCTTTTCAACTGCCATTAAAAAAAAAAAATGACGCGCGAAGGGGGTACCACCCCCTTTCCCACACCCATCCCCCTTTGCACGCAAAAACTGCCACCACTCCTTAAAAATAAACTGGGGAAAGCCCTGGGCATCAATAGACAACATCATACAGCCAGGTTCTACAAATCATGCTTTTATACTTAGACAATTTGGTTAATGTTTGTATGTAAGCTTGTATCTCCGAAACTATTTTACATAATGGATTGAAGCTTCACACATGTATTTGACATCATAAGACAACATAATACAGCCAGGTTCTACATTTTAACAGAATCATGACCCCTTTTATACTGGTAAAATGGTTACAGTTTTGTACATTTGTAAGCTTGTAAACTTTGTCGCTTTTAAATTTAAATTTTTCATTATATCTTAGAATTACCCTAAATAATTCAGCGACACATACTTTCACTTTTATAGGAAGGACTCAGAGACAAGTACCATAATTCAGTTAGGCAATTAAGCATAATTATGCCTTTCAACTTAGTTCCCCCCCCCCCCCCCCCCCTCAGTTAGGCAATTAAGCATAATTATGCCTTTCAACTTAGTTTCCCCCCCCCCCCCCCCCCATTCATGTTCATTTTGTCATTTTTTGTTCATGCTCATTAAAGGTCTTCATCATGATCCCTGCATTGTTTCAGGTGCCATCTGTGGCAGAAAAAACAATAAACGTGGCTCCAGCATAAATGGAGTGTTCTACAATAGAATTTGCAGCATCTCTGCAGTTCAGGGTGAGAAGGTCCTAGCCCGATTCTCCATATTTTACCCTCGATGTACATGGAGGATGAGCCTGGCATGTTCATGCTCTGTTAGGCGCCATATATTACCTTGTCATGTGTTGGTGCGCACCTAAAACCCATCATTCAATTCATTTTCGGAAGTCATCTTCATATTTCATGACTGTAATATTTTTGCTCAGATGCCGTTGTGTTTTTACGTTGTGTTTTAACCTTAAAGGCAAATAAAATCTCTGAAAATGAATGCAATATCCTTTACAGGTGTTATAAAGCATTATTGACATTATTAAAGTATATATATTGTTCATACAGTTGCTGTCATTTATTTTCTATAAATCAGTAAATATTCATACTTATAAATATTCCATATATGGTCATTTAGAACTGTGATGTCATAGCTCTAAAGATGCGCTGTTCCATAATATCCGTTTCAACCTTGAAATGATCATATCTTCTTTGTTTAACATCCGATTTTGATAAATCTTTCACCCTTTTCCAAGTTTTTCAGAACTCTGAATGATAATGCTTGTTTGCTGTGTCACTCTACATTCGCTACATTATTGGTGCACTATAATCTACAATTAATAATATGCACAAATAATTTGCTTTATACTATTCTTAAAATTAATATTAATGATTAAACAAATACAAGTTATGAAGAAGAAATCTAAGGGGTAACTGAGTTTTTTGAAAAATCAAGATTGCCATGTGTCCCTTTTAACAAGTACAATACAAAATGATATTATACTTACTGTTATGTAATTTGGATAACAAAATATCATGGTTTATTGTACTTCTCACCCAATACTGTGGTGTGTGTCATCCTAAGTTTATAGTCGAGCCACACGCCCCGTGTGGTTCTCGGGGGCCCCGTTATGGTCACGGGGGCAAAGAATAGGGCCACTGCAGATCCACTTGGAGGGATAGGCAGAGGGGTAGAATCCCCCCCAAATTCATGTTCATTTTATCATTTTTTGTTCATGTTCATTAAAGGTCTTCATCATGATCCCTGCATTGTTTCAGGTGCTATCTCGCTCGCATCAAAAGAGCAGTGGCAGAAAAACAATAACGTGGCTCCAGCGTAAATGGAGTTTCTACGATAGAATTTGCAGTAACTCTGCAGTTCAGGGTGAGAAGGTTCTAGGCCCATTTTCCATATTTTATCTCGATGTACATGGAAGATGAGCCTGGCATGTTCATGCCTTTTAGGCACCATATAACCTTTTCATGTGTTGGTGCGCCTTAAAACCCCAATTCAGTTCAGTTCAGTTAGTCAAGCCACCCACTAGTGCACAGTAGAGTCTGGAGTGGTGTGTGTATGTAGCTGATGGTACCGTAGATTGATTGTATGTGACGATTTTGGTTTTATGTCTCATGCGAACAGCAGGTTTAGTGTGTATTATAGCATGATTATAAACGTTATTATACTTTAAAGTGTTGTAATGATTGATCCCAATTCGATCCACTGGCTGGGATAACTCTCCAGGGTGGCCACAGACTCTGGAGGTTCCACTGGCTGGGATAACTCTCCAGGGTGGCCACAGACTCTGGAGGATCCACTGGCTGGGATAACTCTCCAGCTCCAGGGTGGCCACAGACTCTGGAGGATCCACTGGCTGGGATAACTCTCCAGGGTGGCCACAGACTCTGGAGGATCCACTGGCTGGGATAACTCTCCAGGGTGGCCACAGACTCTGGAAAACAGGGGACATGGCAGAAATAAATTCCCTGCAGGGATTTTGAAGAAAAAAAATGCAAAGATTATGGAAAAGTCATGAATTTTATTTCAGCACTAACTTGCTCGAAGCAAAAAATAATGTTGAATATTTAATTGACATCATTCAGGCAGGAAAAAAATAATGAAAAAAAACACGACCTTATTTTATGTAAATGATTTCCATATTAATATATCAGTTATAAACATTGTAGATGGTATTCATGTTCTTAACTCGTTTAAAAATGTAAACAAAGTCTGTATCTGCCTTTAAAAACGTGATATTATGTGGTGAAGGAAGGTGATGGAGGACATAACTTTTTTTATTATATCTTAATCGGGGAAACCAAATGCTGGGTCAGGGGAATATTAGGGAGTTTTATTTTGAGATTCCTGTGGCCTCCCAGACTCTCATGCTCCCCTGATCACTAATCCGTCATGGTAAACATTGCACTACGACGCCACCTCATTTATTGCCAGTTAGTTTGATGTGTTGTTTTATAATACTGTGTAAGACTATTGTTTACATAATAAAATGTCATTGTTTATTGGAAAACATTGTGTTGTTTTTATTTCAATCTCCACAGAGTACATATCTTTATAGTGTGAGATGGTTAGAGGACACACAGGTTGCTGAGAATTTAGCAAAATGGAATAAGAGGTCAAAAACGTGAAATCGGACTTCGGTTCAGTCATGAATTTCTCAATCTCTTTAAAATTATATCCTAATTACGCTTTGATACTATCCGCTATAGGACATCTACTATAGGATCTGACAACACTCCCTTGTAGGTCACCGTGCAGCAACTGTCTCGGTGTGTGGCAACTGCCTCGGTGTGCAGCAACTGTCTCGGTGTGTGGCAACTGCCTCGGTGTGCAGCAACTGTCTCGGTGTGCCTCAGCTTAGATACGGGACTGTAGTTCTAGTGTTTTTTTTAGTTCCAGATAACTGGTCTATTAGTACGGACCATATAATTTGAGTTTTTTTAACATTTGTTTGTAAGACAATGATTATATATATAACTTAATCGGGGAAACCAAATGCTGGGTCAGGGGAATATTAGGGAGTTTTATTTTGAGATTCCTGAGGCCACCCTGACTCTCATGCTCCCTGGATCACTAATCATTGCACCTGTCTGTTTACGTTGACGACGCCACCTCATTTATTGCCAGTTAGTTTGATGTGTTGTTTTATAATACAGTGTAAGACTATTGTTTACATAATAAAATGCCCTTGTTTATTGGAAAACATTGTGTTGTTTTATTTCAATCTCCAAAGAGTACATATCTTTATAGTGTGAGATGGATAGAGGACACACAGGTTGTTGAGAATTTAGCAAAATGGAATAAGAGGTCAAAAACGTGAAATCGGACTTCGGTTCAGTCATGAATTTCTCAATCTCTTTAAAATCATATCCTAATTACGCTTTGATACTATCCGCTATAGGACATCTACTATAGGATCCGACAACACTCCCTTGTAGGTCACGTCAGATTGGCCTTTCATCTAATCAATATTCATGAGAAGATCAACTAAAATTATCATATGCACTTCAGATGACGTTCGGGTGAACTGAACAAATGAAAATGCACATAAAACCACTTACTCTTGAGCCGCAAATATTATAATTAAAAAAACTAAAAAAAAACGATACCCACTACTCCAAAACCACTTCGGGGGCATTTGTCAAAATCTTTATTATATAAATTCCTTATATATTTTCGTTAATTTTCCCTATCCATGAACAAACTAGTAAACATATATCTTCACGGTCGTTACTGATCGATATCAAAAAAATAATTGTTTGAGACGCCCTCTAAATATTCGCTCGTTGCGGACATATTCGACACCTATGTGTGGTCCAATATGTCAGCGAACACATTGGCACGCTGCGGACATACCGGCACCCTACACATATTGCAAACTGTTGACTGTATTGTTCTAATGTGAAGTATACCTCTGATAGAATAATTAAGAAACATTGACAACTATTTTATTTTATTTAATTATGATGCAAATTGGCATGTCCTATTATTCGATAATAGAGCAGATTCTCATGAAAAATACTAAAGATAGCTAGGGGTTAAATCATAGCCGGGAAATATTCGTGCCCAAGGACACACCGACAAAACACAGTGGAGCCAGTGAGGCTTTATCTCATTATTGCCGATTTCAGAAAAGCGACATATACCCACTGGGCCACTATGGCCGCAAACAGCCACTGGGCCACGGTGGCCGCATAGATGACATAACGTTTACAGTAAACAGTATTCAAATATATATCCAGTTAAAGTAGCTATCCCGTCGTCAACGGACATATTTTACAACATATGTAAACCGTTTCTAAACCCACCGACGACGAGGTATATATATATGTAGGTATATATAGGTATTTAAAATAAACGCCATGAAAAAGGTTGGAAAACAACCGAAAGCTTGTGGCAAAATAAAATAGATTTTATTATATATATATATATATATATAGATATAATTAACTTACATGAGAATACAAACTCTATAGATATACTACAGCCCCGTAGCTAGGTCTGAAATTTAACCGACGCAAATCCCCTCCCTTTTAGGATTTATACATGGGATTTCCTGCATTTTGCCTGTGCCTGATTTTAAGTTTTAATTCAGATAAATATATTCAAGTCCATTTTAGTGTTTTATTTGATATTCCATTAGAATGCCTCAGTTGCCACACACCGAGACAGTTGCAGCACACCGAGACAGTTGCCACACACCAAGGCAGTTGCCACACAGAGAGACAGTTGCTGCACACCGAGGCAGTTGCCACACACCGCGACAGTTGCCACACACCGAGACAGTTGCTGCACACTGAGACAGTTGCCTCGGTAGAATTTTGGGAAGGTACCAACCATTGAAGTCCTCGGTGTGCAGCAACTGTCTCGGTGTGCGGCAACTGCCTCGGTGTGCGGCAACTGTCTCGGTGTGCAGCAACTGCCTCGGTGTGCAGCAACTGTCTACGTGTGCGGCAACTGTCTCGGTGTGTGGCAACTGCCTAGGTGTGCAGCAACTGTCTCGCTGTGTGGCAACTGCCTCGGTGTGCAGCAACTGTCTCGGTGTGCAGGGGCAGGGCCAAATGTGACCCCAGGGTCACCATTTGAACAAACTTGGTGAAGGAGCATAAGTTCATAGTAAATGCAAAATATTAAAACTCTGGCTCTTGTAGTTTCAGAGAAGAAGACTTTTTTTTTTACTATATAAATCTATGTAAAACTGTGACGCCCGGGACGTGCCAAATATGACCCCAGTGTCACCATTTGAACAAACTTGGTAGAGGACCATAAGCTTATAGCAAATGCAAAATAATAAACCTCTGGCTCTTGCAGTTTCAGAGAAGAAGAAGTTTTAAAAGATTTTCCCTATACAAGTCTATGGAAAACATGTGACCCCTAGGCCGGGGCCAAATGTGACCCCAGGGTCACTGTTTAAACCAACTTGGTAAAGGACCATAATTAAGCTTATAGTAAATGCAAAATATTAAACCTCTGGCTCTTGTAGTTTCAGAAGATTCTTTTTCCTATGTAAAACTTTGACGCCTGGGACGGGGCCAAATTTGACCCCAGGGTCACCATTTGAACAAACTTTGTAGATGACCATTAGTTGATGCTACATGTAATATTTGAGAGCTCTGTGCCTTGTGGTTTCTGCAAAGAAGAGATTTTTAAACCGTCAATGTAAACTTTTAATGTAAATTAATAAATTTATATTGACCTGATTTGGGTAGGAACATATTGCTGTCATATAGATGTAAGTGTGTATGAAGTTTTAAAGCTGGACTGCTTAATAAAAAACTTGAATGAAAACTTCAATGTAAATTAACAAAGTGCCAAAGGTAGGTCAGGGTAATTCATATTGACCCACTTTTAATTGGAACATATCACTGTCATGTAGTTATCAACATTTGTAAAGTTTGAAAGCTCTAAGGCATCTGGTGTTGGAGAAATGGACTTAACAAACAACTTTGATGTAAACAACGTGAATGAAAACTTTGATGTAAATTAACAAAGTGTAAAAGGCAACTCAAGGTCATTTATATTGACCTGATTCGGGTAGGAACATATTGCTGCAATATAGATGTAAGTGTGTATGAAGTTTGAAAATTGTAGGGCTTTTGGTATCTGAGAAATTTACTTCATAAACTATACAATGGACGCAATGCAATGGCTATTATAGTCGTGCTTAGCGGGTTAAAGGTTAATAGCGCACTTTAAAGTGAATCCAGCAGGAATTAGAACACAGTATAAATCTAATTTTACAACAAAGCATGCAATATGTTACCTTGATATCCTTAGCTTGTTGGTGCTATCAATTAAAATATCAAATAATCTAAAAAAAAATAAAGAAACAAAATCAATGTTCATAATTAATACACAAATAAAATGCATGCATATGTTATTTACATACCTGGTCATGGTATTTGATTGGTCATTACCTGTAAACATTATATTTATAGATTATACTACTCAGAATATTTAATTTCAAGTTTAATGGCTGACACAACCTAGAGAAGTTATTTACCAAACCATTTCTGATATCGAAGAGTTCTTATTTCTGCTAGGTGCACTATATATTGCATTGTTTAAAAGTCATCCTCATTAAGATGATTTTTTAGTATTTTAGCATTTATTATATGATTGTTATGATAATTATTTGATGTGCTATCAGTTTATTGAAAAATTATTTAGTCGTTTTTCAAGTTATCCTACTTTTAACTTTGCTATACGTATTTTTCAGAGTACATTCACCTTAAAGGCAGAATATGATTATAACAGGTACATAAACTGAAACAGTTGACGAAGCACTCGGAAGCGTTACAACTTAAGAGAATTATATTACGCTAACAAATAAACTCAATAAAATAAATGCACCCTATGCCGAATAAATATGTGTGTACTAATTACGCTGAAGAGCGTCTCCGTGGCCGAATGGTTAACGACGTTGCGATGTAAACCCTCGCCTCTCACCACGGCGGGTTCGAATCCCACCATGAGCTCGACTTGTAAGTGAGGAAGTGTCGATTCTTACGGATGGCGGGAGGTGAACAGTACTGGTTCTACCCAGGAAAAGTGGGTGGTCTGCCTCTACCACAAAAAAATCACTTACATATAACCTTACATGTGTTAAAAAATGACGTAAAACACCATAAAACAAACAAACAAACAAACAAACAAACAAACCTACACGCTGCGCCGACGCTAAACATGACACAAGAATTAAGTGTGCAGATCCAAATGGTTTATTTATAGCACAGGTAATGTTTAAGTAAACACAACAGTATCAGCGTGCCTTTTTAATGAAGCGTTTCTATTAACGGCTGGGTATATCGGGGGATTTAATGCAAATTTGACGGTAATATTATACACAAATACTTGACACAAAGTCGCTATCATCTCAATTAAGGTTAACAATAAGCATATTGAACTAACAAGACTGGTAATCTCCACTGATGTAGTAACAGAGATTATTTGACCGCTGGGTTTGAGTATAAAGAATTATTTCATGCGATGGTAGGCATGTTTTTAGCTCGACTTTAAGAAAAAAGGCAATTAAACTATTCTTCTCGCCCTGGCGACGACATAACGTCACCTTGTATGTTAATTCCACGTCTCAGAAACGGCTTAAAGGAATTCAAAAACATTTGTACACGTGTACTCATTTTTATAAGAGGACCTTGTACAGACAGGTGCCTAAACTTCTTATCTCAGAACCTCCTTGAAAGAATGCAATGCAACTTCGCACTGTCATGAAAAATAACTCGTAGAGACAAGTGCCATAATTCTGTTATGCAATAAAGGAGAAGTGTGCCTCTTATTTAACTTAGTTTCCCAATAAATAACAAAGCTTCGAAAGTCGAGCATGTTGTTCTCCGACAGCTAAAGTTATATGTATTTAATAGGGCATGAGTTTTGCACGTGTACGGGGAGCTAATGCACGAGCGTTAGCGAGTGCATTAACGCGAGTGCATTATCGTCCGTACACGTGCAAGACTCATGCTCTATTGTATTTATACCACAATAGCTAACATATGCTGTGTATATCCTCGGGTATTACACGATGCATAGTGTGTATTTAGGCTATTGTGGTATAAATATATAATTGTACCACAATATCCTAAATACACACTATGCATCGTGTAATACCCGAGGATATATACAGCATATGTTAGTTATTGTGTTACAAATACAATAGAGCATGAGTCTTGCACGTGTACGGACGATAATGCACTCGCTAACGCTCGTGCATTATCTCCCCGTACACGTGCAAAACTCATGCTCTATTATATACGTGTTTCATGGATACTGCAGTCATAATCAAGTTATTTATGCTACCCTAGAACCATTTATGAATGTACCTTCTTGAAACACGTACTAGAACAATTTCATCAAGCAGTAATATTAGTAACACCTTTCATTTATTTAAATAATTAATGCTATAAATTATGCTCACGCTTAAAAAAACACGCCTCCATCTGACCGTCCGTTCATCTGTCCGTCAACATTTCAGGTCTGTTATGTTTTATTTGTCCAGACAAGGCTTAGGGGCTATTTTGGGTTTATGAAGGTTAAGCCCCTAAACGTCCATAGCGAGTTGATGTTGTACACGCCTAACCAAATGTAGAATACCGTGAATGACCTTGGCCTTCTTTTTTATACTTCATTAAGTCTGGTCCATGTTTTTAGTTACCTCCATATCTAAGTCACTCTTTAAACCTCCAATAAAATAGGTCAACATCACTGACATTGACCTACATTTGAACATTATTGATTTCCGTATTATTTTCACGGAAAGTCTAATAATATACATTCTGATCAATCTTGGTCACCATGTATTACCTTAACCTACTTCGTTTACATTGATTTTATTTATTTACGTTTTTGTTAAATTCATTTTTACGTCGCCTTCTGGTTTGAGGTTTTTCATTATACCTCTTTTTCCTACCGACACTCCTCAAATGGTCAGCCAATGATAAAGTATTCCTGCTTTTAATTTAAACAGAACAAGAAAGTAACAAATAACCCTTATCCCCACGCCTGGGGAAATATATTTGGGGTGGAGTGTATAATACCATGCAATAATACGATTAAAACACTACACTATATACTCAGGGAGGAATAGCTGTAAGTCTGTGACTACTCCCTTGGTCCTAAAATAACCATAACTACTGTAGAAATTGTCAGACGTAAATGACAATTTAATATAATCATCTTCTCATGATCGCAAACAATCCTACCAAAAATGGTTGTTTCTTAATAAGCTACAAATGACAAAGTCTAGAAAGGACCATAACTCCAGTGGAAATTGTCTAATTTTAATAACGATGGCATATGATCATTTTCTTATGATGGCAAATAACCCTGACAAATATTGTTTGAATACATTCAACTTTTTACCGAACTCAGTTGGATAACATTTCCCGAAAGAGTTATATTTCAAAAAGCAATCATTATATTTAAAACAGTTAATGATCAGACCCCTGCTTATCTTAAAGACGCACTTACTCTAACTTCAAATGTCCATATGCGGAATTTAAGATCATCATCAAATCTACAACTATATTCTCCCAGACCCAACAGTGAGTTATTCAGAAAGTCATTTGCTTATTCAGGCTCTAAAGTGTGGAACTCTCTTCCCCACCATATACAAAATGCCCAATCTGTAAATCAATTCAAAACACTGTATTTACAGTGGATTCACCATCCGATATATTAGTAAATGACTAAGTCTTGCAGTTCTATTTAAACATACATGTATTTCCATTTACTGAATATACCACTTTTTTACTTGTAAATATTGTATATATTGTATTGTTGAGGGCCTCATGGTAGATTGACTAGTTTCAAATGAGTTCTCTCGTTAAATAAAGTCTTTATTATTATTATTATTATTATTCAAAACTGAATGACTTTATGTTGGGGCCACACGGTTTTTATTAGGCTATATAAAATGCCAATAAATGTCTTATTGTTTGGGGCGCTTGTTGCAGCCAAAGGTTTCCCGGCAATAGCATGAGGAATTTTATATAATTTAATACAGCCAAATATAGTATATTATTAGAACTGGAATTACTAGTGGTAAATAAAAATACCGTACTTTTCAAAATCGATTGAGAAATAAATATTTTACAGCCAAAATGCTTTTTTGGTGGGGATTTTTCCATGTAAATTTCTTGTTGCTAGGGCAGCAGAAAATTATGAAATCTCAAATAACTTCAGTTTGCCCTAATATTTTGTTATAAAACTTTCAGAGTGTCTTAATTTACATTTATCCAACACATTAAATCTATTTTTGGATAAAAACTCTATAAAAACTTTTTTTTTAAATTTTGCATTGAAAATGCCCTATCAAAAACAATTTTTGCATGTGGAATTTTTATTTCTGAACCGATTTTGAAAAGTAAGGTGTTTTTATTTACCACTAAAAATGTCTGTTTCACTGATATACATCTTATTTATGTCCTGTTTGAATTGCGTCTTAAAGATAAAAAAAAACGTAGGCTGAAACAAGCGCCCCGAACAATAGTCCAAAAACGACCATATATCCCATAGAAACTGTTTAATTACAGTGACGATGAAATATTATCATGTTCTCATAATAAAAAACAATCAGGCTATATATGGCTTAAATTCTCTTCAAAACTGCATGACTAACTGCGGCCATAAGGTTCTTATTAGGCCCTAAAATAAAAATATCCAAGTCCAAAAAGGGTCATTACTGCAGTTAAAATTATTTAATCCAAATTACGATTAAATATGATCCATCTTCACTTGATGGCAAACAATCCCACTAAAACTGAAACTGAATCATAGAAGATGAGCCTGGCATTTTCATGCCTTTTAGGCGCCATATAACCTTTTCATGTGTTGGTGCGCCTTAAAACCCCAATTCAATTCAATTCAACTTGAAACTGAAGTTCTAGCTGCGGCCACAAGGTTTTCTTATCAGGCCCTAACATGCTAAAGTCCGAAAAAAAAACATAACTGCGTCAAAATTGTAGTTCAAAATGATGATTGAATATGATCAACTTCATATGATGGCAAACTATCCTACCGAACTAAAATGACTAGTTACAGCCTTATGGTTCTTATTAGGCACTAAAATTATAATCTAAGTAAAAAAGGGGTCATTACCGCGGTAAATATTGTTGAATCAAAATGATGATTGAATATCATCATCTTCATATGAAGGCAAACAATCCTGCCAAATATGAATTGAATTCCTTAAAAACTGAATGACATTAAGTCGCGGCCACGAAAATGTTGGACGGACAACTGACGGACGGATGGACAAACATCTTATTTAGAAGTCCCTCTGCTTTTCCCGAAAAGCGGGAACAAAAAGCAATGCCTTCAAAGATGTGCTGTTTAGTACGGAGCCCCGCAGGTGACATGCAGGAAAAATAATTTTGTAGTAGAGCGTGCGACAGAAAGATAGTGACATAATTACAAAGATCATGGTATTACAGAAACTAACCCGACAATAACGGCAAAAGTACACTACAAAACCGGTTACTAAAACTATCTAGGTGTTCAGGTCACATATTGAGGTACTATATTGTTAGTATTGCACTATTTGTATTGCGTTATCAGCTTATTGTATGTGTATTATGTAATGTATATTTCAGGAGACAGTATATTAGTATTTCACTATGTGTATTGCGTTATCAGCTTATTGTACATTATTTGCCGATTAAAAGTATAGATTCATTCAAGGATTCTTAAAATACTCGTGATTACATATGCGTAAAATGAATTATGAGTACCCTTAATTCGACGCTCCAGTTTTTGGGTTTATTCTGTCTGGTTAATGTAGAGTTAAAGATTCTCAAAATATGTAAGGTATTTATAGATGATCTTACATGAGTACTCATCCATTATTGAATTTATTAAACGAGTTATAATGCGAGGCTCTTGCCGAGCATTATATCATTTTTGCTAACGAGTTTAATAAATTCAATAATGAATGAGAACGAATGTTCTATTTATTACATAACTTATAACTCACACTACGTTAGAAAACGTACATTAACGTGACGTCCATGAGGTCATTAACGTTATGTTATACCACTAGTGGAATATCGAAAATATTGAATGGTGTTATTACACTCCCACACCACATGTTATGTGATAAATATATATACACACGCCTTTGTCATTATATAGCTGAGCATCCAAAAATGAGAAAAAAGGATCCAATAAAAATCACAGCACACAAACTCAATGGCACCGTAGATCCGCACTGCACCACAAGCAAAGAGCAAATTAAATGTAGAATGCAACATGTGGACACATTTTCAGACTGCTTAAAGCTGCACGGGTATTTTAAAATAAGTGTATATAAATAGAGATATAAAAAGTCAATAGTTAAAAAGTAAATATGTTTTATATCGTATTACTGTAAAAAGACCTGAAATGGTGAGTGTCTTTGGTGTCGTACACCAAGGGTGGGTACAGGTAGTGCTTTTCTGATTGGTTGACCGTTAGAGTGAACTAAAAGCATATTGTTTTACAGTTTACAGTTTATTTGCAAATGCTCAGTTTGTATACAAACAAAAACACGAGATCAAAATACATGTACACAGTCATATTTAGAAATCACATACATACATGGCGGCTGTAAAAATCAAATATCTTCACCTTTTCCCCCGTATATTTTCATAATATAGATAGATAGATAGATAGATAGATAGATAGATACTTTATTGACTTAAACTTTTACAGTTTCTCATCATTACATACATAATTTGTAATACATAATTATAATCACAATATACTGAAAGAAATAAGTTTAGCACATAAATAACATGGTAAATCCCATTGAGCAGATTCAAGGCTATGTGCTTCAGCCGCCATTAACAATATAATTAACATAATTAACATAATTAACAAGTATAAGCAGGACATTATTTTTAAACGATATCTGCGAAAAAAAAGTAGCAACATGTTTTAATTTACCTGCTTTACAGAAATTATAATTTCGTTCTTATTTCAATAAAGGGAGATAATTTTAAAATTTTAAACTTTGGTTCGTAATTTCATTATAATGACAAGGTTAATGTCAGTTGTGTTTGCGGTTTTTATCACTCGAAACCCAGAATAGTTATTTAATAAAGTTTAACCCTGTTCTTGATAATATACTTATTTTTAATGCAAAAAAAAAGAGTTTTATATAAATGGGAGATAACTCTGATACTTACTTTTGAATCACACATAAGTGAAAAACAAGAACACCTTCTGACATGCAAAAGTTATCAAATGCTTCACATTATAAAATAAATATACAGTTTCTTTAAGCTAGATATGCAAAATACCGTGCTAAACTTATTTCTTTCAGTATATAATGCATAGAAGACCACACACTCTCACTATAGAAGTATTGTAAGTAAATAAACGATAATATGAAATTAAATTGAATAATCTTATAATTAAATTGAATAATCTTATAACTTATCGATAATACAGGCCATTTTTAAAAACAATCGTTCGAATTAGTTGTAGACCCCCTTAATGTACCTCTTTAAAGTAAAACGGGCAAGTGATGCGTGAATTTAGAGACCGGATTTCGTAGCTTGGCCATTGAATTGAAATGCAGCAGTTGCACGTGATTTAATAGCACGTAAATTGAGTTTTGTGGGCAGTCTTTCAGTTGGATGTATTTTCTATAGGATTTTACCGTTTAAAATTGAGGTACGTCTTTTTGTATTATGCCTCTGTTGTATTAATAGATCTCGGACATAAGAACAGATATTTTTATAGGCATGAACAATGTCAATGATATAATAGATGACACTATTGATGTAAACATAATATCAGAAACAATATTTATTTTTACAGAAATAGTGCCCTTTATATTCGAAAAGTTTAGTACAATTTTACTCGAAGATGTTTCGTTTTTTATGTTAAATAAATTTGTCCATAGCATTGTCCATTTATCTACCATTTATCTAAAAAATGGCACACGAGACATCATTTCTAAATAAAGTAAGACATGTTATCACATCATCCAAAATTCGAAGTACACCATTGTTAAAAATGTGCCTTCAACATACACACATGACATGCGGTATGGTGAAACATTCGGATAAACAGGTCATTTGATCGTATTCATATTTTATTATTTAGTTAGTGCTGTTTTTATTCGAATATAATAATAAATTACTCTTGTTTTGCCATGTTTCTATTCACAACAGTCACTCAGTTGTGTTTAATGCATCCAAAAATATAGTTGCCATTTATAATAGTTTGGCAATTAAAACCCGTTAGTGCCACCATACTATAGCATTGAGATTATTTTGAAAGTACATGCCATTGAAAGAATAGCTTGCTTTTTTACAATGATTGGCTTTGAAATTTGGATGATGTGATAACATGTCGTATTTAATTTAAAAATGATTTCTCGTGTGCCATTTTTAGATAAATGGACAATGCTATGGACAAATTTATTTAACATAAAAAACAAATCATCTTCGGGTAAAATTGTACTAAACTTTTCGAAAATAAAGGGCACTATTTCTGCCAAATAAATATTGTTTCTGATATCATGTTCACATCAATAGTATTGAATTACTGTCATCTATTATATCATTGACATTGTTCATGCCTATAATATGCATTTGGATGAAAAATTCAATTAACCATACCCCATCCATTTTGAATTTTCTTTTCAAAGATGACTGACCAATAGTCCTTAAGAAGGAAAAATTCTATTTATACTGTCCTTAATTAATGTGTAATATTCACTTTACAGTCAGATTTATTACACCATCAATAATTTGATACACTTTTGTATTTATATGTGAACCATATATTTATATTTTGTCACATATTTATCATTGACAGTGACTTATAGGTCCATTGGGCCGGGTGCTCTTTCATTTGATATATGTACTTGTTTGTCACTATAATAAACGATTTACTTACTTACTTTACTTACAAGAACCACTAAGATTTAATGTTCAGATAGAGATGTTTTTTAGACTATTAAAAGCCTATAATAAATCAGGTCAGTTGCATTCGTGCATGTTAGTGCTGCGTATGCAGTTGCGGATCTGGGGTGGGATGGGGTTGGGTTACCATATCTTGATTTATTTAACATTAGATCGGTGATTCATTTATATTAGTATACACGATACTTTTCAGCCACTCTATTTAACATTCCCACGTACTCATGCACTTTAACATGTCGCCATATACACTCTTTCTCATTATATTGCAGTCACTGTTTGAGCGATTTTTTCTACAGTTTTGTTAACAACTATTTAATCCTTTCTGGATATTTTAGACTCATGTTTCTGCATGATCATACTGCATGATCATACGTGGAAATACCATCATTGATTGGTCAACTGTTGAGTGAACTGATTTTCGATTTAATCCGTTCTTAATCTTAACATCTCTGATCATACTGCTGAAATACTCGGAAAGGGACAGGTGTCGATTTATATAGTGATACTGAGATGAAAATTTACTTACTAAAGGTATGTGATATTGTTTCAGTGCTGTATTTATACACAAAATGCAAATATATGTTGATCGGCGGAGAAAGTTGAGTTTATTTCTTTAAAAAACGAACATATGTATGAGCATTACATCCGGGTTTTACATAATTAGTTCTGCAAAATAAATAATATTTCTTTCTGAATCACAAACGGTGGTTCCTATAATCTCTGGGCTTCCATGGAACCCAAAATTGTGATAGGGATTAACATTTTTTTTTTTTTTTTTTTTTTTACATATTTCTGTGTTGTTTTGTCAATTCTTACACATAGCTTGTAAGCTGTGTTTACAAGTCTATATCTCTTACATTTCTTATCCTAGCACAACCAAATTTGGCCATGGGCTTCCTTATAGCATTATCTTGAGGGCTCCCATGGAACCCAAATTCTGATAGCCCTTAAAATATGTCTGTTTCACATCAAATTTTGCGTGTAAGCTGTGTTTACAGGTCTATATCTCTTACATTTCTTGTCCTAGCTGAACTCAATTTTGGAATTGGTTTCCTTATAGTATGTTGTAAAGGGTTGGATAAGTAATTTTGTCTTCTGCAAATTCTGGGCTCCCATGGAACCCAAATTGTGATGGCCCATAAAATGTGCAACAAAGGCAGATCTAAGTTTGCATGTAAGCATTTATATATCTATAATTTTGGTTTGGGATTTGTCATAAGATTTAGCATCTTATTATTTCACCCATATTGGGGCATGGGCTCCCTCCTCCCCCCTCTTACCCCCACCCCCCCTCCACACCTTTTTTATTTTTTATATTTTTTATTTTTTTGCATATTTCTGTGTTGTTTTAGTCAATTCTTACACATATATGTTGCAACCCCCCACTGCCCCCCGCCTCTCACCCCCTCTCCCTCCCCTCCCCCTCCCCTTCACCCCGACTTGAAACTTTAGCATCTTATTATTTCACCCATATTGGGGCATGGGCTCCCTCCTCCCCCCTCTTACCCCCACCCCCCCTCCCACACCTTTTTTATTTTTTATATTTTTTATTTTTTTACATGTTTCTTTGTTGTTTTAGTCAATTCTTACACATATATGTTGCCCCCCCCCCCCCACCCCCACCCAAACCCACCCCTCATCCCTGCTCCACCCCCACACCCTACACCCACTTGAAAATCTAATTTTTAACTTTTTTTTTTTACATATTTCTGTGTTTTAGTCAATTCTTACACATATATGTTGCACTCCCCCCCCCTCCCCCCTCCCCCCACCACCACCCCCGACCGACTTGAAACTTTTTTTCTTTTTCTTTTTACATATTTCTTTGTTGTTGTTGTCAATTCTTACACATATATGCCCCTCCCCCCCCACACAACCCACTCCCGCCTCTCACCCCCGCTCTACCCCCCACCCCACCCCCACTTGATTTTTTTTTTTTACATATTTCTGTGTTGCTTTAGTCCCACTCCCACCTCTCATCCCCGCTCCCCCAGCCCCCACCTACCCCCTCTCCCCCTCCCCAACCCCCACCCACATCTCACTCCCGCTCCCGCCCCCACCACCCCCACTTGAAACTATTTTTTTTTTACATATTTCTGTGTTGCTTTACATATATGTTGTCCCCTCCCCCCCCCCCCCCCCCCAACGCACTCCCGCCTCTCCCCCCACCCCAACCCCACTTGAAAATCTATTTTTTTTTTACATATTTCTGTGTTGTTTTAGTCAATTCTTACACATATATGTTGCAACCCCCCTGCACGCCCCCCCCCCCTCCCCCCACATCCTCTCCACCCCAACCCCCCCCCCCCCCCCCCCCTTTCCACCAACCCGACTTGAAACTTTTCTTTTCTTTTTTACATATTTCTTTGTTGTTTTAGTCAATTCTTACACATATATGTTGCACCCTCCCACCCGCCCCCAACCCACTCCCGCCTCTCCCACAACCCACCCCCACTTGAAACTACTTTTTTTTTTTTTTTACATAGTTCTGTGTTACTCTTGTCAATTCTTACACATATATGTTGCCCCCTCCCAGCCCTCACCCACCACCACCCCCGCCTCTCACCCACCCCCCACAATCTTTTTTTTTTTTTTTTTTACATATTTCTTTGTTGTTTTAGTCAATTCTTACAAATATAGGTTTCTTCATTCAACACCCCCACTCCCCCCACCATCCACCCCCACCTCACTCCCACACCCACCCCGTACCCCACTCAAAACTCGATTTTTTTTTTATTTCTATGTAGTTTTGGTCAATTCTTACACATAGTTATGTTGTGCTCCCAACCCCACCCCACATTGTTGTAGCCTTGTTTTCTGATGGTATATACTAGCTATAAATTTATTATTCTCTGAAAAATCAAATAGTCGAGCTGCGCAGTTCTCCGACAGCTCTTGTTTTCGGTTGAGATTAAATATTTCGAACAATTATTTTGCAAACACATTTTTAGTGTTTGTTTGTATGATGTTTTACGTCATTTTCAACACATGTACGTTTATATATGACGGTCGATTTTTTTTGTGGCGGAGGCAGACCACTCACTTTTCCTGGGTAGAACCAGTACTGTACATCTACCACCATCCGTAAGAATTCACACTTCCTCACGATTCGAGCTCCCAGTAGGATTCGAACCTGCAGCGGTGAGAGGCGAGAATGTTTACAAAGCAACATCGTTAACCCCTCGGCCATGGAAGTGATACATCTGTAGTGGTAATGCTAGTAAAACATCAGGTCAAAATAATTTTACTTGGCATATTTTAGAATTAGGAAAATCGAAAGCTGCACTAATCGAAGTACTTAACACAGTGCCTAAGCACCCAGTTATAAGTGTTATAATTTATTTCTTAGAAAACAAATCGAATTGAAACCTTTAAAATTGGTCATGCAATCAGAGCAGACGATTTAAACTCGTTATGTTGCAGTTCAACCGGGTCTCCAATCAAACAAAATACACTGTGAATAGTATTGACATACGGTGGTAGATGTGTACTTTTTATGATTAGTATATACAGTTACATATTGCTAACATCAATCCATTCCAAAAAAGTAGGTAATTGTTACCAGCCTACCTTTTTGACTTATAATAAAAGAGCCACGTGTAGATCTGTTGTGGTCAATAAAACCAAGATTTGATACCACTGCTTGACTCTTACAGGATAGTAAGAGGCGATTAAAAGGGTTTTTAAAGTTGATGTTACAGTTATTCTGCTTCTCCAGCGGTGATGAAGTTTCTGAATGTATGTTTCATAGTTTTACGTCTTGGATCCAGAAAGTTTATATCCGAAATGGCTCCAAATGAGCAGCTGTTACATCGCAAACAATAATTTCTGTTCCAGATGCCGCCACAGACGTTCGAGTCGAAACAAAAACAGGTAGGAAACGTTTTAATTTTTCATTTTCTGAACATAATTTTGTTAACGTCATAAACTTGCCTTATTATTATTTGTGTATTGCATTAAACATGTTTGTTTGTTAATGTATTATACGTATATATGCATGCAAACATCGCGTCCATTTAACTCGGGGAATGAATTCGGCCGTTTCGATCACAGCTTAAAGGTAATTAGTAACTTTCCTCTTGAGGTTCTATTGTTTGTACAATTCATACATAGTTATAGATTGATTACATCAATCTATTCCTATACAATTAGCTCATTGTTACCAACATTGACCTACCTTTTTGACTTATAACGCAAGAGTTCTGTGAGGTACGGTGGGTGGGGTGTGGGGTGTGTGCGGGGTGGGAGAGGTTTTCAGTACAATCTGATAACACTGCTTGGCTCTTGCATGATCGTAAAAGGTGATTAATAGGTGGGTGAAATAGGAGTTTCAGTAAGACGTGTTTCTCCAGCGGTTGTGAAGTTTCTGAATCCATGTCTCATAGTTTTATGTCTCGGATCCAGAAAGTTCATAGCCGTCATTGCGCCATAACAATTATTTTGTGTTGAGGTGCCGTAAAACACAATTTATAATTCAACTGTTACATCGCAAACTATGATTTCTGTTCTAGATGCAGCCACAGACGTTTGAGTCATCACAAAAACAGGTAGGAATTGTTTCATTTTTCATTTCCTGAACATAATTTTGTTAACAACATAATCGTGCATTATTATTATTATTATTTGTTTATTGCATTAAACATGTTTATTTGTTAATGTATTGTACGTATATATGCATCCAAACATCGCGTTCATTTAATTCGGGGAGTGAATTCGGCCGTTTCGATCACAGCTTAAAGGTAATTAGTAACTTTCCTCTTGAGGTTCTATTGTTTGTACAATTCATACAAAGTTATAGATTGATTACATCAATCTATTCCTATACAATTAGCTCAGCGGTTACCAACATTGACCTACCCTTTTGACTTATAACGCAAGAGTTCCGTGAGGTACGGTGGGTGGGGGTTGTGAGGTGTGCTGGGGGTGGGGGTGGGGTGAGGTTTTCAGTACAATCTGATAGCACTGCTTGACTGTTGCATGATCGTAAAAGGTGATTAATATGGTTTTACAAATAGGAGTTTCAGTAAGACGTGTTTCTCCATCGGTTGTGAAGTTTCTGAATCCATGTCTCATAGTTTTATGTCTTGGATCCAGAAAGTTCATATCCGTCATGGCGCCATAACAATTTTTTTGTGTTGCGGTGCCGTAAAACACAATTTATAATTCAACTGTTACATCGCAAACAATGATTTCTGTTCCAGATGCCGCCACAGACGTTCGAGTCGAAACAAAAACAGGTAGGAAACGTTTTCATTTTTCATTTTCTGAACATAATTTTGTTAACAACATAATCGTGCCTTATTATTATTATTTGTGTATTGCATTAAACATGTTTATTTGTTAATGTATTGTACATATATATGCATGCAAACATCGCGTCCATTAAACTCGGAGAGTGAATTCGGCCGTTTCGATCACAGCGTATAGGTAATTAGTAACTTTCCTCTTGAGGTTCTATTGTTTGTACAATTTATACATAGTTATAGATTGATTACATCAATCTATTCCTATACAATTAGCTCATTGTTACCAACATTGACCTACCTTTTTGACTTATAACGCAATAGTTCCGTGAGGTACGGTGGGGGGGGGGTGCGGGGGGGGTGCGGGGGTGCGGGGGGTGCGGGGGGTGCGGGGGGGGGGTTAGTACAGTCTGATAGCACTGCTTGACTCTTGCATGATCGTAAAAGATTAATAGGGTTTTACAAATAGGAGTTTCAGTAAGACGTGTTTCTCCAGCGGTTGTGAAGTTTCTGAATCCATGTCTCATAGTTTTATGTCTTGGATCCAGAAAGTTCATATCCGTCATGGCGCCATAACAATATTTTTGTGTTGCGGTGCCGTAAAACACAATTTATAATTCAACTGTTACATCGCAAACAATGATTTCTGTTCCAGATGCCGCCACAGACGTTCGAGTCGAAACAAAAACAGGTAGGAAACGTTTTCATTTTACATTTTCTGAACATAATTTTGTTAACAACATTATCGTGCCTTGTTATTATTATTTGTGTATTGCATTAAACATGTTTATTTGTTAATGTATTGTACGTATATATGCATGCAAACATCGCGTCCATTTAACTCGGGGAGTGAATTCGGCCGTTTCGATCACAGCTTAAAGGTAATTAGTAACTTTCCTCTTGAGGTTCTATTGTTTGTACAATTCATACATAGTTATAGATTGATTACATCAATCTATTCCTATACAATTAGCTCATTGTTACCAACATTGACCTACCTTTTTGATTTATAACGCAAGAGTTCTGTGAGGTAAGGTGGGTGGGGTGGGGTGTGTGCGGGGTGGGAGAGGTTTTCAGTACAATCTGATAGCACTGCTTGGCTCTTGCATGATCGTAAAAGGTGATTAATAGGTGATTAATAGGTGGGTGAAATAGGAGTTTCAGTAAGACGTGTTTCTCCAGCGGTTGTGAAGTTTCTGAATCCATGTCTCATAGTTTTATGTCTCGGACCCAGAAAGTTCATAGCCGTCATGGCTCCATAACAATTATTTTGTGTTGAGGTGCCGTAAAACACAATTTATAATTTAACTGTTACATCGAAAACTATGATTTCTGTTCTAGATGCAGCCACAGACGTTTGAGTCATCACAAAAACAGGTAGGAATTGTTTTCATTTTCCATTTTCTAAACATTATTTTAGTTAACAACATAATTATGTCTTATTATTTATTATGTTATGCATTAAACATGTTCATCTATTAATGTAGTGTTACGTATATATATGCATGCAAACATCGCGTCCATTTTTCTCGAATTCGGCCGTTTCGATTACAGCTTAAAGGTAATTAGTAACTTTCTTCTTGGGGTTAGACAGTTTGTACAATTCATACATAGTTATATATTGATGGCATTACTCTATTCCTATACAATTTGGTCAATGTTACCAACATTGACCTACCTTTTTGACTTATAACGTAAGATTCCTGTGTGGTTCTGGGATGGTCAGTCAGTTTAAGAATTGATACCACTGCTTGACTCTTGCATAATCGTAAGAGGCGATTAATAGCTAGGGTTTTTCAGTAAGATGTGTTTCTCCAATGGTTGTGAAGTTTCTGAATCCATGACTCATAGTTTTATGTCTTGGATCCAGAAAGTTCATATCCGCCATGGCGCCATATCAACTATCTTGCGTTGCGGTGCCGTAAAACTATGATTTCTGTTTTAGATGCAGCCACAGACGTTTTGGTCATCACACAAACGGGTAGGAAATGTTTTCATTTTTCATTTTCTAAAAATAATTTTGTTAACAACATAATTATGTCTTATTATTTATTATGTTATGCATTAAACATGTTCATCTGTTAATGTATTGTACGTATATATATGCATGCAAACATCGCGTCCATTTTTCTCGTGGAATGAATTCGGCCGTTTCGATTTCAGATTAAAGATAATTAGTAACTTTCTTCTTCGGGTTAGATAGTTTGTACAATTCATACATAGTTATATATTGATGGCATCACTCTATTCCTATACAATTAGGTCAATGTTACCAACATTGACCTATCAATGTTACCAACATTGACCTACCTTTTTGACTTATATCGCAAGATTCCCGTGTGGTTCTGGGTTGGTCAGTCAGTTTTGATACCACTGCTTGACTCTTGCATGATCGTAAGAGGCGATTCATAGGGTTTTACAAGTAAAAGATTCAATAAAATGCGTTTCTCCAGCGGTTGTGAAGTTTCTGAATCCATGTCTCATAGTTTTATGTCTTGGATCCAGAAAGTTCATATCCGTGGCGCCATATCAACTATCGTGTGTTGCGGTGCCGTAAAACCCAAGTTATAATTCGACTGTTACATCGCAAACTATGATTTCTGTTCTAGATGCTGCAACAGACGTTCGAAACAAAAACAGGTAGGAAATCTTTTCGTTTCTGTGTCGCTTTTTCAAAGAAAAATGCGATACATAGGGATCACTTTGTCGTCCGTCCGTCCGTCAGTCTGTCAATCTGTCCTTTATTTATATTACATAGATGCTGGAAACATTTATTTATGTTACATAGATGCTGGAAACATTTATCTATGTTACAGAGATGCTGGAAACCTTTATTTATGTTACACACATGCTGGGACCCTTTATTTATGTTACACAGATGGTGGAAACCTTTATTTATGTTGCAGAGATGCTGGAAACCTTTATTTATGTTACAGAGATGCTGGAAACCTTTATTTATGTTACATAGAGGCTGGAAACCATTATTTATGTTACAGAGATGCTGGAAAACTTTATTTATGTTACAGTAATGCTGGAAACCTTTATTTATGTTACAGAGATGCTGAAAACCTTTATTTATGTTACACAAATGCTAGAACCTTTTATCTATGTTACAGAGATGCTGGAAACCTTTATTTATGTTACAGAGATGCTGAAAACCTTTATTTATGTTACAGAGATGCTGGAAACCTTTATTTATGTTACAGAGATGCTGGAAACATTTATTTATGGTACAGTAATGCTGGAAACCATTATTTATGTTACAGAGATGTTGGATACCTTTATTTATGTTACAGAGATGCTGGAAACCTTTATTTATGTTACAGAGATGCTGGAAACCTTTATTTATGGTACAGAAATGCTGGAAACCTTTATTTATGTTACAGAGACGCTGGAAACCTTTATTTATGTTACAGAGATGCTGGAAAACTTTATTTATGTTACAGTAATGCTGGAATCCTTTATTTATGTTACAGAGATGCTGGAACCCTTTATTTATGTTACACAAATGCTGGAACCCTTTATTCATGTTACAGAGATGCTGGAAAACTTTATTTATGTTACAGAGATGATGGAACCCTTTATTTATGTTACAGAGATGCTGGAAACCTTTATTTATGTTACACAGATGCTGGAAACCTTTATTTATGTTACACAGACGCTGGAAACCTTTATTTATGTTACATAGATGCTGGAAACCTTTATTTATGTTACAGAGATGCTGGAAAACTTTATTTATGTTACAGTAATGCTGGAACCCTTTATTTAAGTTACAGAGATGCTGGAACCCTTTATTTATGTTACACAAATGTTGAAACCCTTTATTTATGTTACAGAGATGCTGGAAACCTTTATTCATGTTACAGAGATGCTGGAAACCTTTATTTATGTTGCAGAAATGCTTGAAACCTTTATTTATGTTATAGAGATGCTGGAAACCTTTATTCATGTTACAGAGATGCTGGAACCCTTTATTTATGTTACAGAGATGCTGGAACCCTTTATTTATGTTACAGAGATGCTGGAAACCTTTATTTATCTTACAGTAATGCTGGAAACCTTTATTTATGTTACAGAGATGCTGGAACCCTTTATTTATATTACAGAGATGCTGGAACCCTTTCTTTATGTTACAGAGATGCTGGAAACCTTTATTTATGTTACAGAGATGCTGGAAACCTTTATTTATGGTACAGAAATGCTGGAAACCTTTATTTATGTTACAGAGATGCTGGAAACCTTTATTTATGTTACAGAGATGCTTGAAACCTTTATTTATGTTACATAGACGCTGGAAACCTTTATTTATGTTACAGAGATGCTGGAAAACTTTATTTATGTTACAGTAATGCTGGAATCCTTTATTTATGTTACAGAGATGCTTGAACCCTTTATTTATGTTACACAAATGCTGGAACCCTTTATTTATGTTACAGAGATGCTGGAAACCTTTATTTATGTTACAGAGATGATGGAAACCTTTATTTATGTTACAGAGATGCTGGAAACCTTTATTTATGTTACATAGATGCTGGAAACCTTTATTTATGTTACATAGACGCTGGAAACCTTTATTTATGTTACAGAGATGCTGGAAAACTTTATTTATGTTACAGTAATGCTGGAATCCTTTATTTATGATACAGAGATGCTGGAACCCTTTATTTATGTTACACAAATGTTGAAACCCTTTATTTATGTTACAGAGATGCTGGAAACCTTTATTTATGTTACAGAGATGCTGGAAACCTATTTATGTTACAGAGATGCTGGAAACCTTTATTTATGTTACAGAGATGATGGAAACCTTTATTTATGTTACAGAGATGCTGGAAACCTTTATTTATGTTACAGAGATGCTGGAAACCTTTATTTATGTTACAGAGATGCTGGACACCTCTATTTATGTTACAGAGATGCTGGAAAACTTTATTTATGTTACAGAGATGATGGAAACCTTTATTTATGTTACAGAGATGCTGGAAACCTTTATTTATGTTGCAGAGATGCTGGAAACCTTTATTTATGTTGCAGAAATGCTGGAAACCTTTATTTATGTTACAGAGATGCTGGAAAACTTTATTTATGTTACAGAGATGCTGGAACCCTTTATTTATGTTACAGAGATGCTGGAACCCTTTATTTATGTTACAGAGATGCTGGAACCCTTTATTTATGTAACAGAGATGCTGGAAACCTTTATTTATCTTACAGTAATGCTGGAAACCTTTATTTATGTTACAGAGATGCTGGAACCCTTTATTGATGTTACAGAGATGCTGGAACCCTTTCTTTATGTTACAGATATGCTGGAAACCTTTATTTATGTTACGGAGGTGCTGGAAACCTTTATTTATGTTACAGAGGTGCTGGAAACCTTTATTTATGTTACACAAATGCTGGAACCTTTTATCTATGTTACAGAGATGCTGGAAACCTTTATTTATGTTACAGAGTTGCTGGAAACCTTTATTTATGGTACAGAGATGCTGGAAACCTTTATTTATGTTACAGAGATGCTGGAAACCTTTATTTATGTTACAGAGATGCTGGAAACCTTTATTTATGTTACAGAGATGCTGGAAACCTTTATTTATGTTACAGAGATGCTGGAAACCTTTATTTATGTTACATAGACGCTGGAAACCTTTATTTATGTTACAGAGATGCTGGAAAACTTTATTTATTTTACCGTAATGCTGGAATCCTTTATTTATGTTACAGAGATGCTGGAACCCTTTATTTATGTTACACAAATGCTGGAACCCTTTATTTATGTTACAGAGATGCTGGAAACCTTTATTTATGTTACAAAGATGATGGAAACCTTTATTTATGTTACAGAGATGCTGGAAACCTTTATTTATGTTACATAGATGCTGGAAACCTTTATTTATGTTACATAGACGCTGGAAACCTTTATTTATGTTACAGAGATGCTGGAAATCTTTATTTATGTTACAGTAATGCTGGAATCCTTTATTTATGTTACAGAGATGCTGGAAACCTTTATTTATGTTACACAAATGTTGAAACCCTTTATTTATGTTACAGAGATGCTGGAAACCTTTATTTATGTTACAGAGATGCTGGAAACCTCTATTTATGTTACAGAGATGCTGGAAACCTTTATTTATGTTACAGAGATGATGGAAACCTTTATTTATGTTACAGAGATGCTGGAAACCTTTATGTATGTTACAGAGATGCTGGAAACCTTTATTTATGTTACATAGACGCTGGAAACCTTTATTTATGTTACATAGATGCTTGAAACCTTTATTCATGTTACAGAGATGCTGGGAAACTTTATTTATGTTACAGTAATGCTGGAATCCTTTATTTATGTTACAGAGATGCTGGAACCCTTTATTTATGTTACACAAATGTTGAAACCCTTTATTTATGTTACAGAGATGATGGAAACCTTTATTCATGTTACAGAGATGCTGGAAACCTTTATTTATGTTGCAGAAATGCTGGAAACCTTTATTTATGTTACAGAGATGCTGGAAACCTTTATTTATGTTACAGAGATGCTGGAAACCTTTATTTATGTTACACAAATGCTGGAACCCTTTTTTTATGTTTCAGAGATGCTGGAACCCTTTATTTATGTTACAGAGATGCTGGAAACCTTTATTTATCTTACAGTAATGCTGGAAACCTTTATTTATGTTACAGAGATGCTGGAACCCTTTATTTATGTTACAGAGATGCTGGAACCCTTTCTTTATGTTACAGATATGCTGGAAACCCTTATTTATGTTACGGAGGTGCTGGAAACCTTTATTTATGTTACAGAGGTGCTGGAAAACTTTAGTTATGTTACACAAATGCTGGAACCTTTTATCTATGTTACAGAGATGCTGGAAACCTTTATTTATGTTACAGAGATGCTGGAAACCTTTATTTATGGTACAGAAATGCTGGAAACCTTTATTTATGTTACAGAGATGCTGGAAACCTTTATTTATGTTACAGAGATGCTGGAAACCTTTATTGATGTTACAGAGATTCTGGAAACCTTTATTTATGTTACATAGACGCTGGAAAACTTTATTTATGTTACAGAGATGCTGGAAAACTTTATTTATGTTACAGTAATGCTGGAATCCTTTATTTATGTTACAGAGATGCTGCCACCCGTTATTTATGTTACACAAATGCTGGAACCCTTTATTTATGTTACAGAGATGCTGGAAACCTTTATTTATGTTACAGAGATGATGGAAACCTTTATTTATGTTACAGAGATGCTGGAAACCTTTATTTATGTTACATAGATGCTGGAAACCTTTATTTATGTTACATAGACGCTGGAAACCTTTATTTATGTTACATAGACGCTGGAAACCTTTATTTATGTTACAGAGATGCTGGAAAACTTTATTTATGTTACAGTAATGCTGGAATCCTTAATTCATGTTACACAAATGTTGGAACCCTTTATTTATGTTACAGAGATGCTGGAAACCTTTATTCATGTTACAGAGATGCTGGAAACCTTTATTTATGTTGCAGAAATGCTGGAAACCTTTATTGATGTTACAGAGATGCTGGAAACCTTTATTTATGTTACAGAGATGCTGGAACCCTTTATTTATGTTACAGAGATGCTGGAACCCTTTATTTATGTTACAGAGATGCTGGAACCCTTTATTTATGTTACAGAGATGCTGGAAACCTTTATTTATCTTACAGTAATGCTGGAACCCTTTATTTATGTTACAGAGATGCTGGAAACCTTTATTCATGTTACAGAGATGCTGGAAACCTTTATTAATGTTGCAGAAATGCTGGAAACCTTTATTTATGTTACAGAGATGCTGGAAACCTTTATTTATGTTACAGAGATGCTGGAAACCTTTATTTATGTTACAGAGATGCTGGAACCCTTTATTTATGTTACAGAGATGCTGGAACCCTTTATTTATGTTACAGAGATGCTGGAAACCTTTATTTATCTAACAGTAATGCTGGAAACCTTTATTTATGTTACAGAGATGCTGGAACCCTTTATTTATGTTACAGAGATGCTGGAACCATTTCTTTATGTTACAGATATGCTGGAAACCTTTATTTATGTTACGGAGGTGCTGGAAACCTTTATTTATGTTACAGAGATGCTGGAAAACTTTATTTATGTTACAGTAATGCTGGAATCCTTAATTTATGTTACACAAATGTTGGAACCCTTTATTTATGTTACAGAGATGCTGGAAACCTTTATTCATGTTACAGAGATGCTGGAAACCTTTATTTATGTTGCAGAAATGCTGGAAACCTTTATTGATGTTACAGAGATGCTGGAAACCTTTATTTATGTTACAGAGATGCTGGAACCCTTTATTTATGTTACAGAGATGCTGGAACCCTTTATTTATGTTACAGAGATAATGGAACCCTTTATTTATGTTACAGAGATGCTGGAAACCTTTATTTATCTTACAGTAATGCTGGAAACCTTTATTTATGTTACAGAGATGCTGGAAACCTTTATTTATTTTACAGAGATGCCGGAAAACTTTATTTATGTTACAGATATGCTGGAAACCTTTATTTATGTTACAGAGATGCCGGATAACTTTATTTATGTTACAGAGATGCTGGACACCTTTATTTATGTTACAGAGATGCTGGACACCTTTATTTAAGTTGCAGAAATGCTGGAAACCTTTATTTATGTTACAGAGATGCTGGAAACCTTTATTTATGTTACAGAGATGCTGGAAACCTTTATTTATGTTACACAAATGCTGGAACCCTTTTTTTATGTTTCAGAGATGCTGGAACCCTTTATTTATGTTACACAAATGCTAGAACCCTTTATTTATGTTACATAGATGCTGGAAACGTTTATTTATGTTACAGAGATGCTGGAACCCTTTATTTATGTTACAGAGATGCTGGAACCCTTTATTGATGTTACACAAATGCTGCCACCCGTTATTTATGTTACAAAGATGCTGGAAACCTTTGTTTATGTTACAGAGATATTGGAAACCTTTATTATGTTGCAGAGATGCTTGAAACCTTTATTTGTGTTACAGAGATGCTGAAAACCTTTATTCATGTTACAGAGATGCTGAAAACCTTAATTTATGTTAGAGAAATGCTGGAAACCTTTATTTATGTTACAGAGATGCTGGAAACCTTTATTTATGTTACAGTAATGCTGGAAACCTTTATTTATGTTACACAGATGCAGGAAACCTTTATCGATGTATCACAGATGCTGGAAACCTTTATTTATATTACACAAATGCTGGAACCCTTTATTTATGTTACATAGATGCTGGAAACCTTTATTTATGTTACAGAGATGCTGGAAACCTCTATTTATGTTACAGAGCTGCTGGACACCTTTATTTTTTTTACAAAGATGCTGGAAACCTTTATTCATGTTACACAAATGCTGGAACCCTTTATTTATGTTACATAAATGCTGGAACCCTCTATTTATGTTAAAGAGATGCTGGAAACTTTTATTTGTGTTACACAAATGCTGGAACACTTTATTTATGTTACACATATATGTTACAGAGATAACTCTTCTTTCCTGATTGCAGATGCGATCAGATCCACCAGAGGAAAAGTTGTTCTGGGTGACTGAAGTTGCAACAACCCACCTCCTGCAGACGTCACCTCAGGTAGACTTCTAGATTATACTGTTTACTACGAAAATGTTGCTATAACATGTGATGTCTTCTTTTCTGATTACAGATACGATGAAATCCACCAGAGAAAAAGTTGTTCTGGCTGAATATGAAGTTGCAACCACCAAGCTGCTACAGACGACACAGCATGTAGACTATTAGGCTATACTATTTACTATGAAAATGATGCTAAAACATGAAATATCTCTTCTTTTTTTCTGATTACAAATGCAATTAAATCCACCGGAGGAAAAGATGTTCTGGCTGACTATGAAGTTGCAACTACCAACCTGTTGCATGCGACACATCAGGTAGACTATTAATTATACAATACTATTTACTATGAAAATGTTGCTTAAACATATTTATCTCTTCTTTTCTGCTTACAGATGCGATCATATCCACCAGAGGAAATGTTGTTATGGCTGACTATGAAGTTGTAACATCCAACCTGCAGTAGACGACACAAAAGGTGGACTACTTGACTCTAATATTTACAACGAAAATGTTGCTAAAACATGTGATCTCTTCTTTTCTAATTACAGATGCGATAAAATCCACCGTAGAAAAAGTTGTTCTTGCTGTCTATAAAGTTGCAACCACCAAGCTGCTTTAGTCCAGACATCAGGTAGACTACTAGACTATATTATTTGCAATGAAAATGTTGCTAAAACATGTAATAACTCTCATTTTCTGATTACAGATGCAATCAAATCCAATAGAGGAAAAGATGTTCTGGCTGACTATGAAGTTGCAACCACCACCCTGCTGCAGACGACACAACAGGTAGACTACTAGACATTACTATTTACTATGAAAATGTTGCTAAAACATGTGATCTCTTCTTTTCTGATTTAAGTTGCAATCAAATGCACCAGTGGAAACAATATCCAGGCTGAATTTGATGTTGCAACCACCAAGTGCAGCAGACGACACATCAGGTAGACTCCTAGACTATATTATTTACAACGAAAATGTTGCTAAAGCATAATATATCTGCTTTTCTGATTGCAGATGTGATCAAATCCACCAGAGGAAACAATATTCTGGCTGACTATGAAGTTGGAACAACCAACCTGCTGCAGACGAAACAACAGGTAGACTCCTAGACTATATTATTTACTATGAAATGTTGCTAAAACATGTGATCTCTTCTTTTCTAATTACAGATACGATCAAATCTACCGGAGGAAAAGTTGTTCTTGCTGTTTATGAAGTTGCAACCACCAAGCTGTTGCAGACGACACACCTGGTAGACTACTAGACTAGACTATTTATTATAAAAACGTTGCTAGAACATGTAATATTTCTTCTTGTCTGATTACAGATAAGATCAAGTGCACCAGAGGAAAAACAATTCCGGCTGACTATGAAGTTGCAACAACCAACCTGCTGCAGCCGACACAACAGTTAGACTATTATACTAGACTATATCATTTACTATGAAAAAAATGTTGCTAAAACATGTAATATCTCTTCTTTTCTGTTAACATATGCGATCAAATCCACCAGAGGAAAAAATGTTCTACTGACTATGAAGTTGCAACTACCAACCTGCTGATGACGAAACAACAGGTAGTTTACTAAACTATACTATTTACGATGAAAATGTTGCTAAAACATGTGATCTCTTCTTTTCTGATTACAGATGCGATCCAGTCCACCATAGGAAAAGTTGTTCTGGCTGAATATAAAGTTGCAACCACCAAGCTGCTGCAGACGAGACATCAGGTAGACTACTAGACTATATTATTTACAAGGAAAATGTTGCTAAAAGATATAATATCTCTTCTTTTCTGATGACAGATTCGATCAAATCCACCAGAGGAAAAGTTCTGCTGGCAGACAGAAGTTGCAACAACCAACCTCCTGCAGACGTCACCTCAGGTAGACTTCTAGACTATACTGTTAACTATGAACATGTTTCTATAACATGTTATCTCTTCTTTTTTGTTTACCGATGCGTTCTAATCGACGAGAGAAAATGTTGTTCTGACTGACTATGAATTTGCAACAACCAAGATGCTGCAGACCACACATCACGTAGACTATTTTAAAAATTTTGCTAAATATATATATCTTCATTTCTGATTGCAAATGCAATTAAATCCATCAGAGGGTGCTAAAACATATGCCAACGCTTCTTTTCAGATTGCAGATGCGATCAAATCCTGCAGAGAAAAATTGTTCTGGCTGTCTATGAAGTTGCAACGACCAAACTGCTGCAGACGACATATCAGGTAGACTAATAGACTATAATATTTGCAATGAAAGTGTTGCTAAAACATATAATAACTCTTCTTTCCTGATTACAGATGCGTTAAAACCCACCAGAGAAATAGTTGTTCTGGCTGACTATGAAGTTGCAACCACCAAGCTGCTGCAGACGACACACCAGGTAGACGACTAGATTATACTATTTACTATGAACATGTTGCTAAAACATGAAATATCTCCCTTTTTTCTGATTACAGATGCTATCAAATCCACCGGTGGAAAAGTTGCTCTGGCAGACTATGAAGTTGCAACAACCGACCTGCTGCAGACGATACAGCAGACTACTAGACTATATTATTTACTATGAAAATGTTGCTAAAACATGCGATCTCTTCTTTTCTAATTACAGATGCGATCAAATCCACTGGAAGAAATGTTGTTCTTGCTGACTATGAAGTTGCAACCACCAAGCTGCTGCAGACGACACACCTGGTAGACTACTAGACTACTAGACTATACTTTTTATTATAAAAATGTTGCTAAAACATGTAATATCTGTTCTTTTTTGATTGCAGATGCCACCAAATCCACCAGAGGAAACGTTTTTCTGGCTGACTATGATGTTGCAAAAACCAAGTTGCTGCAGACCACGCATCAAGTGGATAGACTACTATAAAAATGTTGCAAAAGCACATATTATCACTTCATTTCTAATTGCAGATGCGATCAAATCCACCAGTGGATGCTAAAACATACATCTCTTCTTTTCGGATTGCAGATGCGATCAAATCCTCCAGAGGAAAATTGTTCTGGCTGTCTATGAAGTTGCAACCACCAAAGTGCTGCAGACGACACATCGGGTAAACTACTAGACTATACTATTTGCAATGAAAATGTTGCTAAAACATATAATAAATATTCTTTCCTGATTGCAGATGCGATCAAATCCACCGGAGGAAAAGTTGTTCTGGGTGACTGAAGTTGCAACAACCAACCTCCTGCAGACCTAACCCCAGACAGACTTCTAGACTATACTGTTTACTATGAAAATGCTGCTAAAAAATGAAATATCTCTTCCTTTCTGATTACAGATGCAATTAAATCCACCGGAGGAAAAGTTGTTCTAGCTAACTATGAAGTTGGAACCACCAACCTGCTGCCTACGACACATCAGGTAGACTTCTAGAACGTCTGAGGAAATGTTGTTCTGGCTGACTATGAAGTTGTAACCACCAAGCTGCTGCAGACGACATAACAAGTAGACTATTGGACTATACTATTTCCTATGAAAATGTTCTGGCTGACTATGAAGTTGCAACAACCAACCTGCTGCAGACGAAACAACAGGTAGACTAATAGACTATATTATTTACTATGAAATGTTGCTAAAACATGTGATCTCTTCTTTTCTAATAACAGATACGATCAAATCTACCCGAGGAAAAGTTGTTCTTACTTGGCTACGAAGTTGTAACCACCAAGCTGCTGCAGACGACACACCTGGTAGACAACTAGACTATACTATTTATTATAAAAACGTTGATAAAACATGTCATATTTCTTCTTTTCTGATTACAGATGAGATCAAGTCCACCAGAGGAAAAGTTGTTCTGGCTGACTTTGAAGTTGCAACCACCAATCTGCTGCAGACGACACATCAGGTGGACATACTAGACTATACTGTTTACTATGAAAATGTTGCTTAAACATATTTTATCTCTTCTTTTTTGCTTACATATGCGATCAAATCTACCATTGGAAATTATGATCTGGCCGATTATGAAGTTGCAACCACAAAGTTGCTGCAGACGACTGTCCACATCAGGTAGACTACTAGACTAAATTATTAACTACGAAAAGGTTGCTAAAACATCTGATCTCTTCTTTTCTAATGACATCCAGATGCAATCAAATCCACCGGAGGAAAATATGTTCTTGTTGACTATGAAGTTGCAATCCCCAAGCTGCTGCAGATGACAAAACAGGTAGTCTATTTGACTAGAATATTTACAATGAAAATGTTGCTAAAGCATGATATCTCTACTTTTCTGATTGCAGATTTGATCAAATCCGCCAGAGGAAAAAAAATTCTGGCTTACTGTGAAGTGCCAACCACCAAGCTGCTGCAGCTAACACACCAGGTGGACTTCTAGACTATACTATTTACTATGAAATGATGCTTAAACATGTTTAATCTCTTCATATTTGTTTACAGATGCGTTCTAATCCACATGAGAAAAAGTTGTTCTGGCTTACTATGAAGTTGCTACAACCAAGTTGCTGCAGACGACACAACCGGTAGACTACTAGACTATACTATTTACTACGAACATATTGCTAAAACATGTAATATCTCTTCTTTTCTGATTGCAGAAGCGATCACATCCACCAGAGCAAAAGTTATTCTTGCATATTATGAAGTTGCAACCATCAAGCTGCTGTAGACGACACACCAGGTAGACTACTAAACTATAATATTTACAACGAAAATGTTGCTAAAACTTATACTATCTCATCTTTTCTGATTGCAGATGCGATCAAATCCGCCAGAAAAAAATATGTTCTGGCTGACTATGAAGTTGCAACAACCAGCCTGCCGCTGATAAAACAATAGGTAGATTACTAAACTATATTATTTACTATGAAAATGTTGCTAAAACATGTGATCTCTTCTTTTCTGATTGCAGATGCGATCAAATCCGCTAGAGGAAAAATGTTCTGGCTGACTATGAAGTTGCAACAACCAACCCTCTGCAGACGAAACAACAGGTAGACTACTAGACTATATTACAATCAAGTGATATGAAAACGCAACACGGGCATTTCCGCTATATATTGTATATACTGCACACTTAATTGCACATAATATTCCAAAGAAATCCCAAGATGTTTTTTAAAAAGAAAGTTGCAGTTAACTAGAGAAAGGACACAACTGTGATGTTGTAGACGTTTTAATCACACTACACTTTGTAACAAGAACTTCATAAATGTTGAAGTAGCTCTTTGAAAAATTGAGCTAGTTCAGTTCTGTATTTAACGTAAATAGTTTGCAAAATGTTGCATCCTAAGTTTACTCACATGATTGAGCCAAACGCGTACGCTGTGAATAATGAAACATTGAAGGAATACTATTTGCTGTATTATTTGTTGTTTTAGTATTTTTTCCAAAAGGAAAGGTCTTACGTAGCCATGTACCATTCGATTAAAAGCAGCATATTGTACATACAATATATAGCGGAAATTCCCGTGTTGCGTTTTCATATCACTTGAGTGTATTAACTATGAAATGTTGCTAAAACATGTGATCACTTTTCTAATTACAGATACGATCAAATCTACCAGAGGAAAAGTTGTTCTTGCTGTCTATGAAGTTGCAACGACCGAGCTGCTACAGACGACACACCTGGTAGACTACTAGACTATACTATTTATTATAAAAACGTTGGTAAAACATGTAATATTTCTGCTTACAGGTGCGATCAAGTCCACCCGAGAAAAAGTTGTTCTGGCTGACATTGAAGTTGCAACAACCAACACACTGCAGACGAGACATCCGGTAGACTACTAGATATTTACTATGAAAATGTTGCTAAAACATGATCTCTTATTTTCTGATTTAAGTTGCGATCAAATGCACCGGAGAAAAAGTTGTTCTTGCTGTCTATAAAGTTGCAACCACGAAGCTGCTTTAGTCGAGACACCAGGTAGACTACTAGACTATATTATTTGCAATGAAAATGTTGCTAAAACATGTAATATCTCTCATTTTCTGATTACAGATTCAATCAAATCCACCAGAGGAAAAGTTGTTTTGGCTGACATTGAAGTTGCAACAACCAACACACTGCAGACGAGACATCAGGTAGACTACTAGATATTTACTATGAAAATGTTGCTAAAACATGTGATTTTTTCTTTTCTAATTACAGATGCGATCAAATCCAACGGAGAAAAAGTTGTTCTTGCTGTCTATGAAGTTGCAGCCACCAAGCTGCTTTAGTCGAGACACCAGGTAGACTACTAGACTATATTATTTGCAATGAAAATGTTGCTAAAACATGTAATATCTCTCATTTTCTGATTACAGATGCAATCAAGTCCACCAGAGGAAAAGTTGTTCTGGCTGACTATGAAGTTGCAACCACCAAGCTGCTGCATACGAGACATAAGTTAGACTACTAGACTATACTATATGCTATGAAAATGTTGCTAAAACATGTGATCTCTTCTTTTCTGATTTAAGTTGCTATCAAATGCACCAGTGGAAACATTGTTCAGGATGAATTGGATGTTGCAACCACCAAGTGAAGCAGACGACACATCAGGTAGACTAGTAGACTATATTATTTACAATAAAAATGTTGCTAAAGGCATACAATTTCTTTTCTGATTGCACATGCGATCAAATCCGCCAGAGAAAAAAATGTACTATAAAGTTGCAACAACCAACCTGCTGCAGACGAAACAACAGGTAGACTACTAGACTATATTATTTACTATAAAATGTTGCTACAACATGTGATCCCTTCTTTTCTAATTACAGATACGATCAAATCCACCTGAGGAAAAGTTGTTCATGCTGTCTATGATGTTGCAACCACCAAGCTGCTGCAGACGACACACCTGGTAGACTACTAGACTATACTATTTATTATAAAAATGTTGATAAAACATGTAATATTTCTTCTTTTCTGATTACAGATGAGATCAAGTCCACCAGAGGAAAAGTTGTTCTGCCTGACTATGAAGTTGCAACAACCAACCTGCTGCAGACTAGACATCAGGTAGAGTACTATACTATACTATTTACTATGAAAATGTCGCTAAAACATGTGCTATTTTCTTTTCTGATTTAAGTTGCGATCAAATGCACCAGTGGAAACATTGTTCAGGCTGAATTTGATGCTGTAACCACCAAGTGCAGCAGACGACACATCAGGTAGACTTCTAGACTATACTATTTACAATGAAAATGTTGCTAAAGCATAATATCTCTTCTTTTCTGATTGCAGATGCGATCAAATCCGCCAGAGGAAAAAATGTTCTGGCTGACTATGAAGTTGCAACAACCAAGCTGCTGCAGACGAAACAACAGGTAGACTACTAGACTATATTACTTACTATGACATGTTGCTAAAACATGTGATCTATTCTTTTCTGATTACAGATGAGATCAAGTCCACCAGAGGAAAAGTTGTCCGGCTGACTTTGAAGTTGCAACCACCAATATGCTGCAGACGACACATCAGGTGGACAACTAGACTATACTGTTTACTATGAAAATGTTGCTTAAACATATTTTATCTCTTCTTTTTTGTTTACATATGCGATCAAATCTACAATTGGAAATTATGATCTAGCCACCACGTTGCTGCAGACGACTGTCCACATCAGGTAGACTACTATACTAAATTATTTACTACGAAAGGTTGCTAAAACATCTGATCTCTTCTTTTCTAATTACAAACAGATGCGATTAAATCCACCGGAGGAAAAGATGGTCTTGCTGACTATGAAGTTGCAATCCCCAAGCTGCTGCAGATGACAAAACAGGTAGTCTATTTGACTAGAATATTTACAATGAAAATGTTGCTAAAGCATGATATCTCTACTTTTCTGATTGCAGATGCGATCAAATCCGCCAGAGGAAAAAATGTTCTGGCTTACTATGAAGTGGCAACCACCAAGCTGCTGCAGCTAACACACCAGGTGGACTTCTAGACTATACTATTTACTATGAAATGTTGCTAAAACATGTGATCTCTTCTTTTCTAATTACAGATACGATCAAATCCACCTGAGGAAAAGATGTTCATGCTGTCTTTGAAGTTGCACCCACCAAGCTGCTGCAGACGACACTCCTGGTAGACTATACTATTTATTTTAAAAATGTTGATAAAACATGTAATATTTCTTCTTTTCTGATTACAGATGAGATCAAGTCCACCAGAGGAAAAGTTGTTCTGGCTGACTATGAAGTTGCAACAACCAACCTACTGCGGACGAGACATCAGGTAGACAACTATACTATACTATTTACTATGAAAATGTTGCTAAAACATGAGATCTCTTCTTTTCTGATTGCAGATGCGATCAAATCCGCTAGAGGTAAAAATGTACTGGACGACTATGAAGTTGCAACAACCAACCTGCTGCAGACGAAACAACAGGTAGACTACTAGACTATATTATTTACTATGAAATGTTTTTAAAACATGTGATCTCTTTTCTTATTACAGATACGATCAAATCTATCAGAGGAAAAGTTGTTCTTGCTGTCTATGAAGTTGCAACGCCCGAGCTGCTACAGACGACACACCTGGTAGACTACTAGACTATACTATTTATTATAAAAAACGTTGGTAAAACATGTAATGTTTCTGCTTACAGATGCGATCAAGTCCACCCGAGGAAAAGTTGTTCTGGCTGACATTGAAGTTGCAACAACCAACACACTGCAGACGAGACATCCGGTAGACTACTAGATATTTACTATGAAAATGTTGCTAAAACATGATCTCTTATTTTCTGATTTAAGTTGCGATCAAATGCACTGGAGAAAAAGTTGTTCTTGCTGTCTATGAAGTTGCAACCACCAAGCTGCTTTAGTCGAGACACCAGGTAGACTACTAGACTATATTATTTGCAATGAAAATGTTGCTAAAACATGTAATATCTCTCATTTTCTGAATACAGATTCAATCAAATCCACCAGAGCAAAAGTTGTTAGGGCTGACAATGAAGTTGCAACAACCAAGCTGCTGCAGAGGAGACATCAGTTAGAATACTAGACTATACTATATACTATGAAAATGTTGCTAAAACATGTGATCTCTTCTTTTCTAATAACAGATACAATTCAAATCCACCTGAGGAAAAGTTGTTCATGCTGTCTATGAAGTTGCAACCACCAAGCTGCTGCAGACGACACCTGGTAGACTACTAAACTATACTATTTATTATAAAAATGTTGATAAAACATGTAATATTTCTTCTTTTCTGATGACAGATTCGATCAAATCCACCAGAGGAAAAGTTGTTCTGGCTGACTATGAAGTTGCAACCAACAAGCTGGATGCAGGCGAGACTTCAGGTAGACTACTACACTATATTATTTACAAGGAAAATGTTGCTAAAACATATAATATCTCTTCTTTTCTGATGACAGATTCGATCAAATCCACCAGAGGAAAAGTTGTTCTGGCTGACTATGAAGTTGCAACCACCAATCTGCTGAAGACGACACATCAGGTGGATAACTAGACTATACTATTTACTTTGAAAATGTTGCTTCAACATTATTTATCTCTTCTTTTCGGATTGAAGTTGCGATCAAATCTACCAGAAGAAACATGGTTCTTGCTGAATTTGAAGTTGCAACCACCAAGCTGCTGCAGACGACACTACAAGTAAACTTCTAAACTACACTATTTACTAAAAAACGTTGCTTAAACATGTAATGTTTTTTTCTGCTTACAGATGCGATCAAATTCACCAGAGAAAGAGTTGTTCTGGCTGACTATGAAGTTGCAGCTTCCATGCTGCTGCAGTAGAAGACACATCAGGTAGACTACTAGACTATACTATTTACTATGAAAATGTTGCTAAAAAATGTAATATCTCTTCTTTTCGGATTGAAGTTGCGATCAAATCCACCAGAAGAAATATGGTTCTTGCTGAATTTGAAGTTGCAACCACCAAGATGCTATAGACGACACTACAGGTACACTTCTAAACTACACTATTTACTAAAACACGTTGCTAAAACATGTAATGTTTTTTTCTGCTTACAGATGCGATGAAATCCACCAGAGGAAAAGTTGTTCGGCTGATTATGAAGTTGCAACAACCAACCTGCTGCAGACGACACAACAGGTAGACTTCTAGACTATAATATTTACTATGAAACTGTTGCTTAAACATGTAATATCTCTTCTTTTCTGATTGCAGATGCGATCACATCTACCAGAGCAAAAGTTGTTCTGGCTTATTTTAAAGTTGCAACCATCAAGCTGCTACAGGCGACACATCAGGTAGACTACTAGACTATACTATTTACTATGAAAACGTTGCTAAAACTTGTCTAATTACAGATGCGGTCAAATCCACCAGAGCAAACGTTGTTCTGGCTGAATTTGAAGTTGCAACCACCAAGCTTCTGCAGACGACACATCAGGTAGACTATTAGACTAGACTATTTACTATGAAAATGTTACTAAAACATGTTTTATCTCTTCTTTTCTGTTTACAGATGCGATGAAATCCACCACAGGAAATGATGTTCTGGCTGACTGAAGTTGCAAACACCAAGCTGCTGCAGACGACACATCAGGTAGACTGTTTGTTAGACTATACTATTGAATATAAAAATATTGCTAAAACATAACATCTCTTGTTTGCTGATTGCAGATGCGAGCAAATCCACCAGAGAAAAAGTAGTTCTGATTCCAGAAAGTTCATATCCGTCATGGCGCCATATCAACTATCTTGTAATGCGGTGACGTAAAGCCCAGTTTATAATTCAGCTGTGACATCTCAAACTATGATTTATGTTCTAGATGCAGCCACAGATGTTTGAGTCGTCACACAAACGGGTAGGAAACGTTTTAATTTTTCATTTTCTGAACATTTTTTTGTTAACAACATACTTATGCCTTATTACTTATTGTGTTATGCATTAAACATATTCATCTGTTAATGTAACTGGCGTATATATGCATGAAAACATCGCGTCTATTTTTCTCTCGGAATGAATTCGGTCGTTTCGATAGCTGCTTAAAGGTAATTAGTAACATTCCTCTTGGAATTTTACAATTTGTACAGTTCATACATAGTTATAGATTCATGACATCAATCTATTTCTACATTGACCTACCTTTTTTGACTTAAAACGCGTTGTTCGGGGTGGTCAGTAAGATCAGGAATTAATACCACTGCTTGACTGTTGCATGATCGTAAGAGGCGATTAATGGGTTTTACAAGTCGGAGTTTCTGTAAGACATGTTTCTCCAGCGGTTGTTAAGTTTCTGAATCCATATCTCATAGTTTTATGTCTTGGATCCAGAAAGTTCATATCCGTCATGGCGCCATATCAACTATCTTTTGTTGCGGTGCCGTAAAACCCAATTTATAATTCAGCTGTTACATCGCAAACTATGATTTCTGTTCTAGATAAAGCCACAGACGTTTGAGTCATCACAAAAACGGGTAGGAAACGTTTTCATTTTTCATTTTCTGATTTTTTTTTGTTAATAACATAATTATGCCTCATTATTTATTATGTTATGCTTTAAACATGTTCATCTGTTAATGTACTGTTCGCGAGCTTCGCGTCCATTTTTCTCGTGGGATGAATTCGGCCGTTTCGATCACATCTTGAAGGTAATTAGTAAATTTCCTCTTGGGGTTCTACAGTTTGTACAATTAATTGATGACATCAATCTATTCCTATACAATTAGATCATTGTTACCAACACTGACCCACCCTTTTATTATGTAACTAGTTTCTGGCCTTGATTTAACTATTTACATGTACTTGTACTAACACACTATATCGTTTTCTTCATGCTTCCAGATTATACAACTGTCTTCATTGTAATACATGTTTGCATATCTTCCAGATTCTGACACTTCTTCACCAGCCTGTCATCCAGATTACAACCGTGTTCATTGTAATACATCTTTAGCCTGTCTTCCAGATTCTACAGTTTATATGGAAATAGAACAACTGGTCACCTCAAATAACCAGGTTCTCGCCTAATGACATATTCGTCTTCGGTATTCTACAACCATCTTCATTGTAACACATCTCAATCCCATCTTCCAGATTCTACAGCAGTCTTCTTTGTAACACATCTCAAACCCATCTTTCAGATTCTACAACAGTCTTTAATACATCTCAGACGCATCTTCCAGATTCTACAACAGTCTTCATTGTAAAACATCTCAAACCCATCTTCCAGATTCCCGCTGCGGGTTCGAACCCCACTGGGAGCTCGACTTGTCAAGTGAGAAGTATTGATTCTTACGGATGGCGGGAGGCATACAGTACCACTGGTTCTAACCAGGAAAAATGGGATTGTCTACCCCTACCACAAAATAATCGACCGTCATATACGGCCTAACATGTGCTGATTCTACATCCATCTTCTGAAACCACAACGCATAAAGCTTGATTATATCTCCCCGGTGTCAGTTTTACATAAAATCGAATGTCATATGTGCTGAAATGACGTTAAACAGCACTCAGCCAATCAACCAACTATGGCGGCCTAACATGTGTAAAAATGACGTAAAACGCCAGACAAACACACCAACAAATATTCCAGATTCTACATCCATTTTCATTGTAATACATATTCACCCGTCTTCCAGATTCTACAACCGACATCACTATAATAAATCTCCAGTCCATCTTCCAGATGTTATATCCGATTTCAATGTTTACATCTCCAGCCCAACTTCCAGATTCTACATCATATATAGACCAAAACGTGCTAAAATGACAGACCATTCCAGATTCTTCATCGTAATACATCTCAAGCCTGTCTTCCAGATTATACATCCGCCTTCATAGGAAAAAAATGGTTTTCTGCATCTGCCACTTAAAATGACTGATTTATTTAATTTAATTCAACTAACCAACCAACCTGTCTTCCAGATTCTAGCCCGTATTCGTTGTAATACATCTCCAGCCTATGTTCTAGATTATACACCTGTCTTCCTTGTAATGCATCTACAGCCTGTCTTCCAGATTATACATCCGTCTACCCTGGAAAAAGTCGGTGGTCTGCGTCCACCACTTAAGAATCGACTATCAGATATAGCCTAAAATGTGCTGAAAATGACGAATACACCAACCAGCCAGACAGCCCAGCGAAACAGCCAGGCCCAGCCAGCTAAGGGTGTCGGGAAGCGCACTCACTTTTTACCAATTCCACCCAGGGTTAGTTGCCCTGTCTCGGATTTGTTATTGAGAGTCGCCCTCTCGGACACGTGGGTTTTCCCCGGGTACTCCGGTTTCCTCCCATACCTGACAGTGCACTGTCATGTCATCCGTGCTATCGTCTATGAGAAGCCGGAATGGTTGGTAAATGGTTGTAATATAAAACGTTATGAATTACGCTTTATATAACAACAAGTCCTAGTCACACCTCCTCGTGGTATCAACTGGAAACTATGGATTCTCAAATCAGAAAATCTGTAGGCTAAGGTGACAGGTCGCAATTCAAATACACATTAATTATCTATTAAATATATATTTGTTTCATCATAAATGTATATATGAGTTGAAAAAAATAATGTTGTCACAATGTGTGCAAAAAAAACTTATCCCCGAGCAAAATGTAAAAGCTCATTGTGAAAAGCATTGTGAAAATGTCCCAAAAGGGTCCACCCTGAGTACCCTGTCAAACCAGCAACTTCGCCCACTTGTTTCATTTCTAGTTGTAGTTGTCTGCACGATACTCATGAAATTAACCGTCACATTCTATCTCTCCATGGACATCGAATCTATCTCTCATGGACATCGAATCTATCTCTCATGGACATCGAATATATCTCTCATGGACATCGAATCTATCTCTCATAGGTATCGAATCTCTCATGGACATCGAATCTATCTATCATGGACATCGAATTGTGCGTTGATAAGGTCCGCCCAGCGCCCTGTCAAACCACCAAGTTCTCCCAGTTGTTTCTTTTGTACTGTCTGCGCGATACTCGTGAAATCAAGTCACAACATTCTACATCGAAATAATTATCATGTTACTTAGGCCTAAATGAATTAATTTAAAACGATAATATGAACGGTATGAAAGAGTATACATATAACCTAAAATTCATGAAATTCAACCACAGACCTTTCGGGCTTCAGGGGGCTTTGTTTCTGACAACCTAACCAAGAGATAACTGCCATTGGAACCCCATCTCACGCTAGACTTCCATTGGACCATGACAGTTATTCATTTTTGAGGAATATATGGTACAATAACAGCGTTTTACCGCTTATATTTGTTGGGATTGAGGTGGATTTGGGGGATTTGAGGAAGATTTTCAAGTGTTTCATGACACCCTCATAATACAGTTGGGCAGGATAATGTTCGACGAAAGCCCACTTTACATGCAACAGTTTCTTTTCCATCCACATTACAGGTAATTTGTTCTCCATCTGTTTTGCTAGTTTATTCACCATCCGCCTCGGGGGCATAATTAACGACCATAATCAAGCCTATATCCACCCTAGATTTGAGACAATATAACGAACACTATAACCTGTACCAAAGGCAAGAACACATGGCCCATGAACAATTGAATGTTGTTTAACGGCTCATCAACACAGTATAGGTTATTTAGAGCCGCCCCAGAGAGAGGGGAAGGATACATAGGAATCCGGGAACCTGCCCTACTCTTATTATCGAATAGATTCCTATGGTTCTTTAACGTGCTCGGAGGATAGACCGATACACGGGACCGCCCGGTTTACGTCCCCATCCGACGGACGAGGCTAAGGTAAAGTGTCTTGCCCAAGAACACACCGACGGAACTCAGTGGCACCACGGAGGATTGAACCCGGGGCCTCCGGTTACAAATCCGCCGCGCTACCGACTGCGCCACGCCAGCCCCTGGCCCATGAACAATAGAGGGCGGAGCTAGAAACTGCATTTACGATTCCTTTAGGTACCCTTTGACTGTCAACCAACCTCTCTGGCATGCTAACTCGCTTGTAACATAGCGTACACGTTGAACAGCTGAGTACAAGTCTGTATCAGTCATTAATCAGGCAACCTTAGTACAAAAGGACCTGAGGGTTCGAGTTAGAAGGAATCTAACTGTAATTACATATCTGAATCATACACGTCGCATGTATTACAACTTTTGGTTTATTTTGATTTTATGACGTCTTCTTTTAACATCGAGCTCAATGACCAGCTGTATAGTGCTGCCACATTGTTAACATGTTTGACAGTGATATAATAGGATTATTACTAGAGTAAAGTGTTCTGAAGCTTGTATCGCCTCGAGTAGGTAAATGCCAGATCAGGATATATAGTACCTTCTTTTTCTTACAATGGAATACAACAACCCGTATCACACTACAGGTTATCAGTATGCTACTAAAATAGATTTTGGAAAATGTCAGATTGGAATGTTGGGGATTGCCCAGCTAGTAATGAATTAAAAACAATGGATGCTTTAACATGAAATGTGAACTATCAGAATGTTTGTTTGTGAACATTGTGGGTGAATTAATTAATTTAAGATTATGTCATTTGGTAAATTCACCAGTATTTGATTTGTAATGAACACAGGTGTAGTTGTTGCAATGTAATGCGATCCTGATCTGGCATTTACCTACTCGAGGTGATACAAGCTTCAGAACAAGTTACTATAGTAATGATCCTTTTATTATATACCTCTTTACATATCATTAAAATAGAATACATGTATCAAAAACAACAAATTAACACAAAATTACATAAAGTCAAATTAACTGAACAGGAAAGACATACAAACATGTACATTACACGCGCATGAAAACATCTACATTACATTGCAACAACTATACCTGTGTTCATTACACATCAAATTCTGGTGAATTTACCAAATGACATAATCTTTAAATTAATTATTCACCCACAATGTTCACAAACAAACATTCTGATAGTTCACATTTCATGTTAAAACATCCATTGTTCTTAATGTATTACTAGCTGGGCAATCCCCAACATTCCAATCTGACATTTTCCAAAATCTATTTTTAGTAGCATACTGATAACCTGTAGTGTGATACGGGTTGTTGTATTCTATTGTAAGAAAAAGAAGATACTATGTATATTTTATTGATAGGTATATAATAAAACCCGTTATCATCTTACAGGTTCTTTGACCTAATTGGCGGCTCTGGTCCTGGCTCTCGAGTTTATGGGTCTACGTGGACGGCTAGGTATCTCTGCGATGGTATTATACACATAATCAAATGTGTAAAACACGAAACACACAGCAAATCGTGAAGTATTAGCAAGCTTTCAAAACTCCATCTAGATGTATTAATCTATTTAAACCTGCTTGCGTATAATTAAGTAAAAGTTGCTAATATAAGAAGTCATTTGGAATATTTTACCTAAGCCTCGATGTATAATTACCAAATAGTAATATGCAAAAACAATTTGTTGTGAACTATTCATATACTTACTACCGGTAATAATGATTTGTGGACAGCCACCTAGAAATAAATAGTTTACAGCCAAAATAATTTTTGGATAGTAGTTTTCCCATGTAATTTCATTGTTGACTGGGGGCTGCAGAACATTTGAAAATCTCAAATTCATTTACTTTAGTCAGCTAAACATTACTTTCAGGATGTCTTTATCTAGATTTATTAAACACATAAAAAAAAACATTTTTGGATAGAAATTCTACAAACAATCGACGGTGTCTTAATGGTAGAGAGTCGGCCTACCATACGAGAGGTCGTGGGTTCAATCCAAAATCTAACTATTGCTCTATCAAAAACAATGTTTGAAAAGTAACGTATTCAAGATAGTTGAAGGTACTCAAAATGTCATTTTCTGTGATATTCAGCTTACGTACTACTTAAATTGTCTGATTTTTTTTTTCAGAAACAGGCGCCCCAAACAGTAGGTGATTATCAGAGGTTATTGACCATGCAGTTTGCTACGTTTATCATCATCACCGTCGCATATTTAAACTGTATTCTTATATATCTATCTGGTCCACAAATGTAACTGTATTCTTATATATCTATATGGTCCACAAAAATATAACTGTATTCTTATATATCTATCTGGTCCACAAATGTAACAGTATTTTTATATATCTATCTGGTCCACAAATATAACTGTATTCTTATATATCTATCTGGTCCACACATGTAACTGTATTCTTAAACATCTATCTGGTTCACAAATGTAACTGTATTATTATATACCTATCTGGTCCACAAATGTAACTGTATTCTTATATATCTATCTGGTCCACAAATGTAACTGTATTCTTATATATCTATATGGTCCACAAAAATATAACTGTATTCTTATATATCTATCTGGTCCACAAATGTAACAGTATTTTCTTAAACATCTATCTGGTACACAAATGTAACTGTATTATTATATACCTATCAGGTCCACAAATGTAACTGTATTCTTATATATCTATCTGGTCCACAAATGTAACTGTATTCTTATATATCTTTCTGGTTCACAAATGTAACTGTATTCTTATATATCTATCTGGTCCACAAATGTAACTGTATTCTTATATATCTATCTGGTCCACAAATATAACTGTATTCTTATATATCTATCTGGTTCACAAATGTAACTGTATTCTTATATATCTATCTGGTCCACAAATGTAACTGTATTCTTGTATATCTATCTGGTCCACAAATGTAACTGTATTCTTATATATCTATCTGGTCCACAAATGTAACTGTATTCCTATATATCTATCTGGTTCACAAATGTAACTGTATTCTTATATACCTATCTGCTTCACAAATGTAACTGTATTATATATCTATCTGGTCCACAAATGTAACTGTATTCTTATATATCTATCTGCTTCACAAATGTAACTGTATTCTTAAATACCCATCTGGTTAAAAAATGTAACTGTGTTATATGCATATCTGGTTCACAAACGCAACTGTATTCTTATATATCTGGTTCACAAATGTAACTGTGGCATTCTGCATTCTGTAACGAGTAGCGACCCTAATCTTAGCTGTGAGAATCATAGCTCTTGTGATTTATATTCTATGTAGCTATGACTCCTTCCCTTCGGAATATAGGAAGAGTATGCGACACGACTCCAGTTCGTACTCTGAAGACATAGCACAATGCTGCATAAACAACCACCGTACTTGCATTATCATAACGTGCAATCATCACTGCTAAAAGTGTTATGTTGCAACGTGTTATTACACACTGGCATAGAAAATGCTACAATAAGAAAAAATAATGTTTTTATCCTATGTATATATTGTTGTTCCTCCTACACCATTCGTTTATGAGTTCATGTCATAAGTCCCAAAAGTAACGCGTTAGAAAAAATAACGTGTTAACCCTAAATCTCTAAGACATTATAAAAAAAAGTAACACATTAGTATTTACACGTTTAATCAAAGAGTAATGCGTCTCTTGTTAAGCAGTTTTCGCATTCTAGGAGTAACGCGTCAGAAATATATCTGGAACGCGTGTAACGTGTTACTTGTAAATACGTAAACCAGTGAAAATCAAGTTTACAAGCACTGAAACAATGGCGTACCGCGCTTTTGTAGTCTTCGCTCCAGCTTATAGCTCAGCGGGGATGTGATCTTATCAAGGTGAAGTTTGCGATAAGCAAATTATTCAAATTTTACTTTAATTAAATTTAGTTAAATAGGACAGTTTCACCGTATATCGGTAAAGAATGCATTTAGACTCTGTGAGTCAAGGTTCTTAAATGGTTCTTAAATATATAAATATATAAAGCATGCATTTCCCCCTGAGAGTTGAACTCTTACTTCCACCAACCTTCAACCCAACTTTGGTGAAAATCCAAATTAATTTACTAAAGTTATTGCGCAAATTAATTGTCATAACCATGCAATAACTCCATAATGCATGCATTGATTATGCAAAACTTTAGAACTCGTCTGAGATCTACTTGAAATAAACCTTTATTAACCAATTTTGGTGAAAAAGCTTATCGACGACAAACAAGTTACATAAGCCTGTCTGTCTGTTTATGGCCAGTAGACGGACAGATACAATATGTAAACTACATATTTAAAGCTTTATATTGAAAGAAAATGTACGGTTTGATTGTTGTAAGAAATAATTGTAAAAGGAAAACTATGTTATAAGCTTGTTTTCCTTTATTTCCGTTTTTCTTTTTTTCCATATAATAATTTAACTTTCATTTACATACATATACAAACAAACAATTAGCATGCTTTCTATAACAGAATTTGGACGATGAATTGAACTGAATTGGGTTTTATGGCGCATCAACACATGAACGGTTACATGGAATGAACATGCCAGGCTCATCCTCCATTTACATCAAGATAAAATATGGAGAATGGGCTTAGCAGAACTGCAGAGTTGCTGAAAATTATATAGTAGTCAATCCATATACGATGGAGCCACGTTTCCACGTGTGTCAGTGAAATCTGGAAGAATGAATGATGTCATTTCAGATAATATAATAATAAAAAAAATATTATAGGTGAAGTACTGAATGAAATGATAGCTTCCATGAAAATGCAACAACTATTAAAATTATCAAGTTATATAATTTATAGTAAAGGAAAAAGAAACGCCACTCGGACATGTCCTATATAATGTATAAACGTCTAATGTAGCCACGTACCATTCGATTAACATCAGCATATTACATATCCAATATATAGCGGAAACTCCCAACTTGCGTTTCTGTTTTCCTTTAGTATATATAAGCTATGTTTGAAAATCTTGATCCTGTTTGAATTCGGTGTTTATGTGCTTATATGTGCATGGTAAGAATATGGTTATCTATTATACAACAACCAACACATTAATATACATGTTTAGTCACCTTCTCCGTGAATTTTGAATTGCAAATTGAGACATGTTCATGTATGTCGCAAGTTTTACAATATATATATATATGTCTTTTTGTATTGTATTGTTTCCGGCTGATTGTTTGTTTGTTTGTTCTTCGTTCTCAAGTAAGATGTAAACAGTGTAACTTTGTATATCCTTTGCATCTGATATGTATTATACATGTATGAGTACGAATCTTGCCACGTCTGTTAAAATAATGTATATTTATTACATTTCTATGCGCGAAAGATAGGGATTTCTCAGTGCAAGAATATTCATAATCGCTAAATATTAATAACTAACTCAGAACACAATAATATCTAACGTTGCTAACTTAGAACACAGTAACAACTAACGTTGCGACGTTGAGTCGTGACGTCAATAAAGGGTTGCTGACGTGGACGTCATCCGCCGATAACGTTCAATAAAGCGATTATTTGTTTGCAAAAACGTAATTTAAAATGTAATAAATAGATTATTTAACTGCTGGGATCGATTATTGGGTAATCGTTCACTTGATGGTAGACGTGCTTTGTTTTTTCACTCACTCGCGTGCGCACGTTTGTGAAAAGAACCACACGTCTACCACTCGTGAAGGATTTCCCTATAATCGATCCCAGCAGTTAAATAATCTATATGTATATATTGTATGATCACATGGGCCTATGGCTTACTGATTTTGAAATAAAGTGCTTCTTCTCCTATATCATACCACAATACCACTAGTTTGAATGATATGTGAAGAATGTTTCAAGAAAACTGTTTGAATGGTTTTATAGATCAGTTCTGAAAATGAATTGTTGACACAAATCTTCTAAATGCCAACAATATTAATATTAGAAAGTTCTATACATCGAAAAGATAACACTAGTCTGAAAGAGAATTTGAACGGTTGAATAAACATTTAGATAAATTGGCCTTTTTCCATGGAAACACAAAACCATACTAAGGTATACTGATATTTTAAAGTTCTATTCTCTATATCTAAAGGCACAACAAAACCACTAGGTTGATATCTTGAGTTACTACTAAAAAGCTACATTGAACGTGTTTCACTAAGCTGGTCCTTATGTTCTATTCACTAAGCTGGTCCTTATGTTCTATTCAGCTTAAGGGGACATATAGCAATCTTGATTTTCTTAAAACTCGCGGCGTCCCATTAGTTTCCTTTATAATTTGCGTTTTTAAAATCAAATTAATTATTTAAATAGTTCAAAACAAATTGTCTTTGCAAATTACTGTTTATTATAATGCATCAATTATAGTAAAGTCTATGGTAGTATAACAAAGAAAATTTGAAAATCCAAAATTATATTTAAATATACACAAGCAGGTCAAGTCAAAATTTAAATAGATTAATAAATAGAGGTGCTAATTGTAATGTTTGATAAAACTTCAGATTGTCATGCGTCTTTAATTACTATATTTTTTTTTGTCTTCACATGCTTAAAAAAACATAAGTTTTTGTTTTTAATATATACTAATAAATTGCACGAATTGAATTGGGTTTTAAGGCGCACCAACACTTGAAAGGTTGTATGGTGCCTAACGGAAATGAACGTGTCAGGCTCATCCTCCATTTACATCAAGGTAAGATATGGAGAATGGGCCTAGAACCTTCTTACCTGCAGAACTGCAGAGTTAAATTCCCTTTAAGTTACCTTGTTAAATAAATATTTTGACTTAAGAAATTCAGAGCATTAAACATGTTACATCCGAAAATTACTCCAAACCTAACAGGTATCACAGACATACGTGTCCATGGTGTGAACAATGTTTAGTTCGTGTAATGTCCGATACATTGTGTAAGTTTTTAAATCGTTTTCTATTTCCGCGTGTTAAAACAAATCTAGAACAATCATCCAGTAAACTATTAAAGGGTTATTGAAATGTGTCCGCTTTGCTTTATGTAAGTACACTGAACAAAATTGCTAAGTATCAACTTTTATATCTTAACTAACTTTCTTATTTTAAATACATTTTAGAAAAGATATATGATAAGTGTTTTGTTTTGACCCATAGTTTGAAAAACATTTATGTTTTGTTTAAATTGTTACATCTTTTGAGAGTTACCCTCCCTTCATATGAAAACATGAAATGTGCCGATAAAACACATAACATTAGTCAAAGATCGCTTAAAGATATAAAATTCTTAAAATTGGTATGAAATAATAGAAAAAAAAATAAAAATTTGACCCCTTTATCGCAGATTCTCCGTCTATAAAAAAATGAAATATGGATAATCTTAAATTACCTCCCTTTAAATTGAATATTGTTTGAAATTTAAGTCACTGTAATTCAGCGTTAACATTAAATATTTCTTTTGCAAACGCATTTGTAGTGGTAATGCTAGTAAAACATGATGTCAAAATAATTTTAACTGGCATATTTTAGAATTAGGAACATCGAAGTACTTAATAAAATCCTATATACCCAGTTGTATAAGTGTTATAACTTATTTCTAAGAAAACACATTGACTTAAAAGTTTTAAAATACGTTCATGCAAACAGAGTAGACGATTTACACTCATTATTTTGCAGTTTAACAGTATCTCTAATCAAGCACAAAATACACAAAACAATGAGAATTTTATTGACATATTCTTAGGTTGATACTTAGCAATTTGGTTTAGTATATGTTTCATGTGTTCCTTCAATGTATGCGTTCCTCACTCGCCCACAAACACTTGTTTGCAATATTCGGGAATTGAAAACTTGGTCAAGTTCGATACCAAGAGTGGTCGTAGCATGTGTGTCATAAGTCGATGGTAAGATGCGATGGTAAGATGCAATGGTCGATGGTAAGATGCTATGTTCAGATTCGATGGTAAAATGCGATTGTCGATGGTAAGATGCGATGATCGATGGTAAGATGCGATGATCGATGGTAAGATACGATGGTCGATGGTAATTTGCGATGGTAAGATGCGATGGTAAGATGCGCCGGTAAGATCCGATTGTCGATGGTAAGATGTGATGATCGATGGTAAGATGCGATGGTCGATGGTCCATCGCATCTTACCATCGACCATGGCATCTTACCATCGCATCTTACCACCGCATCTTACCATCGACCATAGCATCTTACCATCGCAACTTACCATCGACCATCGTATCACTCCGGATTATTTCACAAAGCATCGGATTGTTTTAAGTTTGATTAGATGGTTTCAAAAAACGTAGTGAATCAATTAAAGTTCCATTGAATTAAATATAATACCGATGAATTAATTAATCTTTGACTGGATGATTTATTAAAAACATACTTTTGGCGGTAATGGCCGCCCATACTTTCTGCTTCAAAAACCTAATCATCATATCAAAGTCATTGCTCATATCTTCTCGCGACTTGCCGTCTGCTGTATCGTTGATTCTTGACATGAGGCATGGATTCACATATACTTTACAGACAGGGCGTGTTCGGATCGAGTGAATATAATTTACAGATAGGGCGTGTTCGGATCGGACGAATATAATTTACAGATAGGGCGTGTTCGGATCGGGTGAATATTATTTACAGACAGGGCATGTTCGGCTCGGGCGAATATAATTTACAGACAGGGCATGTTCGGCTCGGGCGAATATAATTTACAGACAGGGCATGTTCGGCTCGGGCGAATATAATTTACAGAGAAATTGATCCCATTTCCTCTTACTAATAATCCAAACTAGTAATAGTAATTACAAAATAGATAATCTTTAAATTCCATTCAAGTCTGCTATCACGTGATTATTTTGACGTCTTAACAACAGTTAAGGGGGAATTGACCTATTCGAAAATTTAAGGCTACGCATATGAACTATATATATTTGTAAATTTGAAGATATTTGCGATTTGAATCTGAATTTTGTTTTGCCGTTATTTAAACATGTTTTTAATAATAACGGCTCAGATACGGCTATGTTTGACGTTTTTCATAAAAGTCCCGTTGTACCCAGTTTTCAACGTTTTTGACACTTTTAGAGTGTTAGGCCAGTTACATGTAATTACTTTTTATATCAAACTGTTCGTCTTGATGAGACCTTTCAATTGATATATAAATTATTTCATTTACAATAAGACATAAAATAATATTTATATAATTTCCTTTTTCTTTCACCGATGTTTTACCGTGAAATTTTAAGAAAAAACAAAGTTAAAGCCTTTTATCTTTTAAACGGCTTCATAAAAAACTGCACAATTTTAATATGTTTTAAGGAATTTAATTTCCTATCGGAGTATAAAATAAAATTTGCTAGTCATCGGAATATTTTTTTCAGTATTCTTGTTTTATTAACCATAATACCCTTCGTAAAAGACGCCGCGTCATGAAAATAACGTCGACGTCGACGGTATTTGTATTAAAGGTACATTGTACATGTTGGTGATGTATTAACAATTATTTTGTGAATTTACCTCTTCGTATATTATTTATAGTTACCGTCTAGATGGACTGTGCATGTTACTCAATATAAATTGCTGAAGGTTTTTAGCAATTCGTCAATTTCATTGACTGAAATATAACTCATATTAAATATATGTGATTAAATATATGTACGTGAAAACAGACAGTAATGAGTTGCTCGTGATTTTTCAAAAGCTAGCGGTTTCGCCTATCCAATCCATGTATTGTTTCAAAGATGTCAACAAGAATATAACACATGCATTACAATATAATACTAATATGAGTAAAACAAATAGTATTTATACATTATATACGCATGCATAATATGAAAGCAGAATATAATTAAAGTATGCATTTAAATTATATAAGTGCATTTATGGCATACCAGCCATTAGCTTTAAGACTATTAAAAAACAGGAAAGACATATTGGTCCATTTATCGAAAAACTTGTCTCAATGCGACTGCGGATGAAAAGATGATAACTCTTAAACATCTGAGTAACAACACCACAGCAACACCAGGTCGGCATATGGAATTCCAGTTTCAGCTGGAAGAGACATTCGATCTATTTGAAACAGACTGTAGTTGTTTTCTATATTCAACAAATATTGGCGACATAACGGCTCTTAAACAAAAGCCTGATCTGGTTTATTGTTGTGTGTTTAACAGCTCTTAAACAAAAGCCTGATCTGGTTTATTGTTGTGTGTTTGTACAATGTTTTATTGGATGATCACTCGTGTCTAAACTCTTACACTAATAGCTGATTATTACGGTGTCCTGTTAGGGCCAACTTACCATCGCACCTTACCATCGAGCATCGACCTAGGTCGATGCTCGATGGTAAGATGCGATGGTCGATGGTAAGATGAGATGGTAAGATACGATGGTCGATGGTAAGATGCGATGGACCATCGACCATCGCATCTTACCATCGACCATCATATCTTACCATCGATGGTAAGATGCGATGGTAACATGGCCCTAACAGGACACCGTAGATTATAGTGTAGCGATAATATTTTTAAGCTACGGTTGAATACGAAGAAATAATGAAAACTCCAAATTGTATTATATTAATATATGCCAGCAGATATAACGTCAAACTGATACTGAATTGATAAATCGAGGTGAAAATAATTATTGAAAATTGTCTTGTGTCCCATTAAAACGTTATTATCATGTACTCTTTGTAATGAGTATACACATGAATTCCAGTTCCAAATTCGTAATTTCACTTAGGAAATACATACGAATAGCATAAGAAACTGTGTAACAAATCATCAAATAGAATTTAAACGTGTGTACCCCAGAAAACGACTATATACAAACTATCTAGCAATGCGGTGGATGTATTTCTAACCAGTATATGAGTATACTCATAAATAAGTATTACAGATGTTACAGAATTAATGATAATATATAAATATACAACTGATCAACATATATCACATATTCAGGAGAACACAGTTTAAATTCAAAGTCTACACAGAATGCGCACAACAATATAAAGTTGCTGCCATTACAGCCACGTGGGACGATGCAACAACTATCGTCTGGATCTTTTGAGTTACAGTCACGTGCTCTATGTATGACATACCAGAAAACTCGTCTGCAACAGCGTGTATGGATACAAATAACGACTCTGTCCAGTTCACGTTCGATGAGACCTTGGCTTTTTTAGAAGATGAATAATAATATGAATGAATGGTGTTTTACGGCACATCGACACATAAACAGGTCATATTGTGCGCAAAAACTAATGAAAGATGAAGAAATGAAGTATTAATTAAAAATTAATGTAAATATATAAAGACAAAACTATTAAAAAATAAGGGAGCGGAAGGTAAAACACGTGTTTTATTTGTCGACAGTGTCACCTGATTTTTAAAGCAATATACTGAAAGGTAAAAGAAACGCATAACGGGTATTTCCGCTATATATTGTATGTTCAGTATGCTACTGCTAATCAAATGATACAGGGCGACATTAGACCTGTCCTTTCGGAAAGAAGGTTTAAACAGCACCGAACACACCAATGGTTACTCCTTTAAAGTTTCATTATCGACAAAACGCGCATTTGGCTCAAGCAGGTGAGGAAACTTAGGATTTAAACGTTGCAATCGCTTGCAAACAATAAACACAATACTGAAATGGCTTAACTGTTTCAAGCGAAACTTCAACATTTATGAATTTCGTGTAACAAAATATACTTTGATTAAAATGTCTGCTACATGACAGAATTGTCCTTTCTTTAATTAGCTGAAGCCCCTTTTTGTACACAACACGTTGAGATATATCTGGAATAGGGTGTATCTAATAGTGTAGTATAGGCAATTTTTTGATTATGCGTTTCTTTTTCCTTTCAGTATATTTTGCTTCTGATAAAGCAGCGTCTGCTTATTTTAATTTTGTTTCAGTTAGCCAAAAGCATAATAAGCAAAGCATTCTGTGTATTGTAAACGAAATGTGAGGTATAGTACTATGTTATACACTTTAATACAGTATCCTTTATTTGTTGTGTGACTGACACTACACTTTTTATTAAAAAAAGCTTTGATAAATAATCAAACGATCGTCTGTCTAGTAGTCTCTAATTATGAGAAAACGGACAAACAGTTCATGAAAACATATGCTGTAATGATACAGAGTAGGATAAGAAAACTGTTTACATGTTTAATAAGAACACATATATCTTATGATATTTAGCATGATTGACGGCTGCCTTGGAAATTGTATATACATTAAACACACTTTTAAATGAACTTGAACTTATTGTTTTATCCTAGAGGTATACCAAATACATGACCATAGTGATGCATGAAAATAAATAAATTTAGAGTTTTCACATAAACTCTGGAAAAGAAGAGAAAAAACGGACGGAAAAAGAAGTAGAAAATACGGAGCAGTATTTATCATTATCATTATCATTTAGGGTACCAGTGTTTGTTTCCAATGTTTGCGTCAACGTCGTTAGTCGTACACATATTATATTTACGACGCGACGTCGACAGAGACGCCTTCTTTGTAAGGGTATTATGGTTAATAAAACAAGAATACTGAAAAAAATATTCCGATGACTAGCAAATTTTATTTTATATTCGGATAGGAAATTAAATTCTCTAAAACATATTAAAATTGTGCAGTTTTTTATGAAGCCGTTTAAAAGATAAAAGGCTTTAACTTTGTTTTCTCTTAAAATTTCACGGTAAAACATCGGTGAAAGAAAAAGGAAATTATATAAATATTATTTTATGTCTTACTGAAAATAAAATAATTTATATATCAGACGCCCAAAAATCTGGATACAGTTGCAAAAAAGCAGGCGAAATATCAGACGGACCAGAGATGTGTCAACGTATTATTTAGTTTTTTTTTGCCATTAGGCCCCAATAAACTAATTGCTAGACTATCATCTTATTTTGTTTTTGTAAAATTTGGGATAATTATTTTTTGTATTTTCTATCAGTTTTGATCCAAAATTACTTTTTTTTTAAATTAAATATTTTATTTCATCAATGTGTTGCATAATACAAAACATAACTAACATAATTGTACAGGAAAATTGCAAACATATATGTGTCTTATAATTTATAAAGATATATAATTATTTTTTTTAAAGGCATGTGTTAATAGGATTGTTGTTTTATGTATATTGGCAGAAAAGTTATAGCAGTGCATTTAATTTGACACATTTAACTAGTACAAGTTTCTCCGAAGGTAGCACCTTCGGTAATCATATCCCTGTGTTTTTCGTTGTATGAAATAATTCATTAAAGATGAGTATCAGCAGGTTGATACTAAAAGGAGAAGGAGTATGAGAGAGATATAGAGATCTGTAGCTTTTCCAATTCGTATCATTTTAAATATTCTGTTCGAGAAAGACTCTCCATTTTTTAACATTTTGTTCTAATTTATCCTGTTTAAGCGCTATTTCTTGCTCGATTGCTATGTGTTTATACAGATATTGTTTAAAAAATATAAAATTAGGATCTGAGTTTTGACATTTGTTGACGAATACAAAACATTTGGTTAATAAAATTATATTGTTTGTTACAACTGACGAATCAGTTAAACAAAATGATATTGTTTCTAAATTTAAATTTAAATTAATGTTCACAGTTTTTAGGTATATCGTAAGATCTAGCCAGAACTTATGCGCTTGCATACACTCCCAAAATAAGTGGTTTAATGTTTCAATGTTCATATTGCAAAAGTTACAAAGGCCTGCCAACTTGTATTTCATCAACGTTTTATTTGTTGGGATAATTCCAGCTCGATAATTCGCATTAAATATGTATATTGATTATTTCTTAGTTTGGATTCTATTGTGGATATAAACGGATTTGTGTATATGTTATTCCAATTAAGATCGTTTTTTTGTTAAACATATTTTCTCATTTGTGTTGTTTAGTTTTCTGTATTGTTTCTTTGTTTATTTGGAAGTTGTAAAGAAACTTGTTTGCCTTTTCTGAAGTAATTAATTTTTCTAACGTTTTTTAAGTAAAGGTTCGGTATTAATTTGTTCAATTTTAAGACGGTCTTTCCACTGTTTCGAAATAACTGAAATAAGTTTGTTATATTTGAGAGAACCTGTAACTGGTATGTCATTAAAATAGATATAAAAATCGAACAGGAAAAGTAGCATTCAAGGACTACAGTCAACCACAAACACACACAGAAACAAAGATGAATAAAAGGTCAAATAAGGCATCACAAACACAAAAGGGTTGACAATAGGGCTACCGCCTTGGAACGGTCAGTGGCAAAAAAGGCCGCTTGGGGTTTAAACCAGGTTTTAGGGTTTACCAAACCTCACACTTACCCTACTGTCATCTCAATAAAACGAGACATTGTAAATAAAGAAACACCCGCCATGAACTATTCTTTAACAAACAATGCAGCATTAATAGGCAATATAAGTAAAACACAAAGATGCTCGTGTATAAATAAATACAAAAACGAAGTTCACTAAATTCTACAAATGTATAGAAATTTCTTTTCCTGTAATAATATATTTGTTATATATATTTTATTTCTTTATTAAACCATGTATTATGTCCTTCAATTTGTATTAGAGCGTTATTCCATATTATTTCTTTGCCAATGTATATTTTATTATAATTTTTTTTTTTTATTCATAGCGTGATTATGTGCTGTAAAAATATGTATTTTTTGAACATGTTTATTACGTTTCTTTCTTCTAAGTTACATTCGAAAATATGTTTCCGCCGTATTGTTCAAGTTTAGACAGGTAATAACGTTTCCACAAACCAGAATTATTTTCGTCAAATAGTCTTTTTGATCCAACTTGCTTTTAGGGATAAAATGAATTTATGGATATCAATCATTTTTAGACCACCATTTTGATAACTTTGGGTAAGCACATTTCTTTCGATTTTATCGAGCTTTGAGTCCCAAATAAATTCGAACGTAAGATTATTTATTTGTTTTAACTTTGCATTTGATGGAAAAGGCAATACGGTTAAGGGGTAAATTAATTTTGGGAGCGCAAAAGATTTAATCGCTCTGATTTTTCCTATCAAACTGAGTTTTCCAGAATTTACTATCATTTTATGAAAATTGAGGTTCAAAGGCAATACAATATTTCGGAGAGGCCTAATGCAAATCGGGGTGGGAGGGGATGAGAATCTAGTAAAAGAAGATGGTGCGGCTTAATTCCGAGTGACTAGTGTCGCTTGTACCAACATTTGCATGAATGCTGTCAGTTTCTATTTTGTAAATGCTTAAATTACCCAGTTTCGATTTACATTTTCAGGGTATCATGATTAATGAATATGTCCTTATATAGAGATAAGAATGAAATTATGAACTTTAAATAAAGGTAAGGATACATTGCTATTGTGGAACAATATGTTTATCCTTTTTTCTTTTATTCAATTTATAAAAATGTTACGCAACGTATCAGCTTACTCGATGCTATTAAAATTATATTATTAGCGATGTCTCTGCTTTTCTCTTTGAATGTATCCTTTACCCTCATGCAATGTTTGGTAGTTACAAGTTGTTCCCGAAACCAACCAATTAATACGAGATTTCGTTACATGAATATACGGTATAGTTCTCATTGGCTTTTATATTCGAATTTGTCTATTTATGTGTAGCAGAGTTTATTAATTCTAATAAATAACAACAACAAATCAATTTGCGCAAAAAGGCATACTTGAGGTTTTAGACGGCGAACGACGATGTGTAGGCATTTAATAAATTATATTATGTTTTAGCCAAGTGGGGACGAAGGCGTAATCTATTCCGGCGTACACACGACGTCAAAGAAGTTGACTACTTTGACAATCACTTTTTTACCAAGAAGGCAGATATTGGAAATAAAATCGTAACCACCCACTTCCAACCTTCAGCAACAACCCATTCTAATAGACTGACAACAGACCATTTTGATCAACTGACATATGACAGAAAACGGTTATGTTCAACATTTAATCAAGAATTCGACACTTTACCAGATGTACGTGACACCGTTTTCCAAATTGGCTACTTGTCTGTCATTTCACTTGTTGCTAATGAAATATAACATACTAAACAAGAATATGACCTCGGAGATATTGATAGAGACGACCCGGAAGTAAAAGGCACTCTGATTTACATGAAATATAATAATTACGTGGAGGAAAGGGAAGCCCGCGCGCTAAACGAAACACACCGGGAAATATCACGACAAATTCCGCGATGGTTCCGTCTTATGTTCAAGAACGGGCCAATTATTCTTTATCTTTTTCTAATGTTTCCAGAAGGTATTGACAACGCATGTCAGGAATTTCAGGATATGACGCAAGCCGAGATGGCGATAAAGTTGACGCCATTGGGGAACATAACTTCGTCATGTCGAACCAGCAAATGTACATTTTATGTGGAGGAAGAAATAAACTTCCCGCTTTTTCACTCGGGTGAATTGATAACACGCGCAAAAGATAACTCGGGCGACTTGTTGACATGCGCAGAGACTAGCTGGAGGCAGCCTTTAAATAGTCCATGACTGTAAAGGAATTGTTTTTTGAAAGGCGTGTGGCATTATGTGGTAGTTCCGTGGAAGACCCGATATCCTCTTTGACGAAACCGAATTTAGAGAAGAAGTTTGATTTAGTTTTCTTTCAGGTTAGTTGAACATCTGGTGATCGTATCAGAGGAACTTACAAAAGACAAATGTAGACCAGTTTGAGGTCAATGACTTGGAAATTTGTTTGTTTGCGAGATGAATATAACTTGTTTATTTAATTATACTCTGTATTGTTAGCTATACTGGTCGACCCACCAGATAACGGCAAAATTACACTACAATACCGTTTATCAAACTTTATAAAAAAAAATCACGGGTTCTATCCGCAATTTAATATGCGTAAAATGAATTATGAGATGGTAACTCTTAATTCGACGCTCCAGTTTTGGTGTTTGGCTTGCTGGTTAAAGTCGTTTATATTGTGTCTATAGAAGTATAGATATAAAAGTAGAACAGGAAATGTAGCATTCAACGACCACTATAAACTTTGTTTTCTCAAAATAAGTAAGTTATATATTGATATGTCATCGTCAGTAGGTTTAGAAACGGTGTATATATGCTGTAACATTTGGCTGTTGTTGGCGGGATAGCTACTTTGACATATAGTTCTTTTTAACCAAGTTATACCTTCAGCGATTTATAATATGGGTCAAACTGAAATATGTCTTTCTAAGGGGATAGTTGCTTGTCGCCAATTCTGGGATTCGCGACTAGTACAAGATGCTTTCAATCTGAATTGATATGGCAGACGTTATTGCTGCCTTAAACCTACTGTCTGGTGTAGATTTACCTTTTTCGTGTTTACAATGTGATCCTACAAACCGTTCACTGGATTCCTAAAAGCCACCTCCGTTGTACTCTTTTGCGGGAGGCTACGAACCTAACTACGATGGCATTTTTTTCTCTCAAAATGGCAGCTTCCATATCCGTTTTAGAGCAACTTCAAATGGTCATATCCGATTTTGATCGTTAGTTCATCTCTGCAAAGTTCATCAGAACTCTCAATAATAAATCGTCTTTGAATATATTCCCACATTAATTAACCTTTTAGTGTATGTCCGTGTTATATGTAATTAGTGGGTAGTGGGTGTTTTGACATTGTAATATTTAGATATGTTTCATGCTATGTCACTCTTAGTATTCCAAATATGTTTGGTCTGGAATGTGTTTAGGTCTGGAATGTGTCTGGAATATGAAATCGTTTATTTATCTGTGAATAACAGTCAAGTAAACTTCTGTGTCTAAGTAAACAGCCTTAGGTGTTAGATGATAATTGCAGGCAGGAACCAATATGCACCCGAAGGTAAAATAGTGAAGAGCTCCAGATGTAACTGGTATAGTGTCTGATTTCTCGCCTTCGATTTCAACGGCAGATGCCTCCGATCACTGAGAAATACCGTTTTCTCTCTTTACGAAGAGATAATTGGCAGTCGTCCTATCTTTATGTACTTGGTGGTCTATCTGTAGGGAATGTTGACAGGTTGCCTTTAGATTCGTGCATTCCGCTCTCTCCTCTCATTAAGCACTAGGTGCTTGGTCTTGTATACATCATTGTAGAAGTGTACGTGTGTTTGTATGTGCGTGCGTGAGTGCGTGCGTGAACATTGTGTCATGTCAATATTATTATAATGTAATGAACTAATTTTGTAAACTCTTACTTGGATACAATGAGCTTATACACAATGGTGTAAGAGCCAAACTTGGTGTATGTATATACATGTAGTTTAATTTAACCCCGTATACATTTGTGAAACCATATTGATAATGTTTAAAGCAACAACCTAGTAAAGAACACAAGGCATATAATAGAAGGATAACACGCTTGAAGAGTTTTTAAAATACTGTTAAAACATGAAACACCTGATGAGTAGGAAATCGTACCTAATGATAGAGTCAATCGGAATTGATGCAGGACACGGTATTCAAGATATTACCAAATCTGGAGAGAACAGTGGCGATTGGGAAAGACTGGTTGACAACAGTAAATACAGCTGTGACAATTAGGAAAGACTGTTGGCAACTGGGAAATACTAGTAAACATGTGTACAATGGCTTAGCACGTCAGACTACCTCTCACGGAATTGAGAAACCTATTACATTCGCTATGTATATACATATGATAATATACTCCAAGGTCGTGTAGGAGCGGGGAGCGACCAAAAAGCCAAACGACGGAAACGAACACGCCTCATCAACTGACTACCTGACAGAATATTAACACATATATAGAGTCTGCAGTTGTGGCAAAACGCGTAAGAATGAAAGAGGGCTTAAGATTTACCGAACAAAGAGAGGCTGTCCTCCTACCCTGAATCTAGTACAACGCGCAAGGCAACTTGGTGAGACAGAGGAGATGGACCAGAAAACAAACTTCAGTGTCCATTAACTCCATGTACTAGAGGATGAAGTAGTAGAGCGAAGCGTTGAAATCGAAGAAGTTATGAAAGATATAACGGTGCATTTGAGCAAGACAAATGAGCTGGCGATGTTTAAAAGGGTTGCAAGCGCAGATGAGAGTTAGCAGGAGATTTTGTTTTTATCGCCGAACAGATCCAACAAAACAGCACCGGCTTAGTCTGGTGGATATGTTGAAAGAGTCCTGAAGGCAACATGTGCAATGGGGTATATGACAGGAAGTCAGAAGCAATGCTAACCACCATATATAGTATTGTAAATATCACCTGTAGAAGAGCAGAAACTGTAGATAATCACCGACACAAACCCACAAGAGAACAGAAGACTTCGGGAACTACCAACACAAGAGTAGAGCTTTATCGGCTAACGAAAATGTTGTGTGACGTAACATGTGTAGTATGTAAGTGACAATTAACTACAATATTGTGTGATAGAAAATGTGCAATATGTAATGTTTAATTCACTATATTGTTGTGTGATAGACGTTTTGTAATATGTAAGTGTCAATTTACTTTAATGTTGTTTGATTGGATTTTTTTTAATAAATATGTGCCAATTTACTATAATGTCGTGTGATGGAAAATGTGTAATATGTAAGTGTCAGCTCACTATAATGTTGTGTAATATAAAATGTGTAATATGCAAGTGTCAGTTCAATGTTATGTTGTATGATGGAAAATATGTGAGTGTCAATTCACTATATTGTTGTATGATAGAAAATGTGTAATATGTAAGTGACCATTCACTATAATGTTGTGTGATAAAAAATGTGTAATATGTCAGTGTCCATTCACTATAATGTTGTGTGATAAAAATGTGTAATATGTCAGTGTCCATTCACTATAATGTTGTGTGATAAAAAATGTGTAATATGTCAGTGTCCATTCACTATAATGTTGTGTGATAGAAAATGAGCAATATGTCATTGTCATTTCATTATACTGTTGTATGGTAGAAAATGTGTAATATGTATGTGTCAATTCACTATAATGTTTTGTGATAGAAAATGTGTAATAAGTAAGTGTCAATTCACTATAATGTTGTGTGATAGAAAATGTGTAATAGGTAAGTGTCAATTCACTATAATGTTTTGTGATGGAAAATGTGTAATATATAAGTTCAATTAATTATAATGTTGTGTGATAGAAAATGTGTAATATGTAAATGTCAATTCACTATAATGTTGTGTGATGGAAAATGTGTAATATATAAGTCCAATCCATTATAATGTTGTGTGATAGAAAATGTGTAATATGTAAGTGACAATTCACACTGTTGTGTGATAAAAAACGTGCGATATTTAACTGCCAATGTACTAAAATGTCGTGTTATAGAAAATGTGCAATATGTCAGTGTCAATTCATTATACTGTTGTATGATGGCAAATGTGTAATATGTCAGTGTCAATTCATTATACTGTTGTATGATAGAAAATGTGTAATATGTAAGTGTCCATTCACTATTATGTTGTGCTATAGAAAATATATAAGTTCAGTTCATTATAATGTTGTGTGATAGAAAATGTGTAATATGTAAGTGACAATTCACACTGTTGTGTGATAAAAAACGTGCGATATTTAATTGCCAATGTACTAAAATGTCGTGTTATAGAAAATGTGCAATATGTCAGTGTCAATTCATTATACTGCTGTATGATGGATAATGTGTAATATGTAAGTGTACATGCACTATAATGTTGTGTGATAGAAAATGTGCAATATGTCAGTGTAAATGCACTATAATGTTGTGTGATAGAAAATGTGCAATATGTCAGTGTCAATGCACTATAATGTTGTGTGATAGAAAATGTGTAATATGTAAGTGACAATTCACTATATTGTTGTATGATAGAAAATGTGTAATATGTATGTGTCAATTCACTATAATGTTGTGTGATAGAAAATGTGTTATACGTATGTGTCAATTCACTATAATGTTGTGTGATGTAAAATGTGTAATATGTAAGTGACAATTCACTATAATGTTGTGTGATAGAAAATGTGTAATATGTAAGTGACAATTCACTATAATGTTGTGTGATAGAAAATGTGTTATATGTATGTGTCAATTCACTATAATGTTGTGTGATGTAAAATGTGTAATATGTAAGTGTCAATGCACTATAATGTTGTGTGATGGAAAATGTGTAATATGTAAGTGACAATTCACTATAATGTTGTGTGATAGAAAATGTGTAATATGTAAGTGACAATTCACTATAATGTTGTGTGATAGAAAATGTGTAATATGTAAGTCACAATTCACTATAATGTTGTGTGATAGAAAATGTGTAATATGTAAGTGACAATTCACTATAATGTTGTGTGATAGAAAATGTGTAATATGTAAGTGACAATTCACTATAATGTTGTGTGATAGAAAATGTGTAATATGTAAGTGACAATTCACTATAATGTTGTGTGATAGAAAATGTGTAATATGTAAGTGACAATTCACTATAATGTTGTGTGATAGAAAATGTGTAATATGTAAGTGACAATTCACTATAATGTTGTGTGATAGAAAATGTGTAATATGTAAGTGTACATGCACTATAATGTTGTGTGATAGAAAATGTGTTATATGTATGTGTCAATTCACTATAATGTTGTGTGATGTAAAATGTGTAATATGTAAGTGACAATTCACTATAATGTTGTGTGATAGAAAATGTGTAATATGTAAGTGTCAATGCACTATAATGTTGTGTGATAGAAAATGTGTAATATGTAAGTGACAATTCACTATATTGTTGTATGATAGAAAATGTGTAATATGTAAGTGTCAATTCACTATAATGTTGTGTGATGTAAAATGTGTAATATGTAAGTGACAATTCACTATAATGTTGTGTGATAGAAAATGTGTAATATGTATGTGTCAATTCACTATAATGTTGTGTGATGGAAAATGTGTAATATGTCAGTGTCAATTCACTATAATGTTGTGTGATGGAAAATGTGTAATATGTATGTGTCAATTCACTATAATGTTGTGCAATAGAAAATGTGCAGTATGAAAATGTGTCAATTCACTATAATTGTGTGTGATGAAAAATGTGCAATATGTCAGTGTCAATTCACTATAATTGTGTGTGGGAAAATGTGTAATATATATGTGTCAATTCACTATAATGTTGTGTGATAGAAAATGTGCAATATTTAAGTGACAATTCACTACAATGTTGTGTGATAGAAAATGTGCAGTATGAAACTATGTCAATTCACTATAATTGTGTGTGACTACCAACCTAATAGACGCACAGAACAATACACAACATAATGCGTGGTGATGACGACATGAAACGTTCAGTAGGCAATACGACCTAGTGGTGTGTGCCAACCTCGCTATGTTCTTGTCTTCAGCGCCCAAATTGACAAGACTGTAAACAACAGTACATCCCATAAAAATAAAATTTCTATCAATAAAGTCAAAAGCCAGAGAAAATAAACCACACATTTAAGGGTTCATCAGATATATAATAATAATTAATGAGAAACACATGAATTAAACTGAACAACAACCACAGCAGTGGCAGTCAAAGAAAAAACCAATATGGCTACGATCAAAAACCTGAGGGACGAACTTGCAGACACCTATCTTCCTTTTCAGGGTTTCAGAAAGTTCAATTATAGAATCCAGATTTATGGATTACATCTCTATCAAATAATAGTTTTGATATTCATTGCAGCAAAATTGTAGTTTTGTTTTAATGTTGTACTTTTCCAGATGGTTGTCGATGCGTCGATATAAAGAGAAATGTCGACTTAATTTGTTATAACCAAAAGCTTGCATAAAATTTGTTTTTATAAAAACTTGATTTTGATCATTGAATTCCGAATGAGCTAGAAAATGTAAACCACATCAGAAAAGTAGTTTTTTCTCTATCAAATGTCTTCTATGTAAGCTTAATCAAGTTTCCTTTGTTCAGTCTATGTGGAATAGTAGTGTATGTAGTATGTGGAATAGTAGTGTATATAGTATGTGGAATAGTAGCGATATAGTATGTGGAATAGCAGTGTATATAGTATGTGGAATAGTAGTGAATATAGTATGTGGAATAGTAGTGTATATAGTTTGTGGAATAGTAGTGTATATAGTATGTGGAATAATAGTGTATATAGTGAAAAAGTCGTAGGCGCTTAGTGTGGAGACATAGAAATGATTAAATTGTAAATTATTAGAGACTTCTTCGGAGATTTTTATCGATCAAAACAGATTGATTCTTGAATTATTATAAAGTAGATATATAAATATTTTTTCTTTGTATCGTCTCTAAGCACCTATGACTTTTCCACATTCTCCATCACTATACTACATAACCTGATCAGTAAAAGATTGATTGAGCATATGCAGAAGGCTAGAACTTAACTTTTTTTTGCTTTTAATACTTTCAAGGCTTTCTTTACAAACTCCCTTGTGATAAATATAGCATGTGGACTTACGTTGATGCTTTTAGAGAGTAATCTGTTCTTTATTAGATACGGTGAAACAGTTGTACCACCAGGTGTATCCTGGTTTGGTTGTTTCTTTTGCAGCAACTGCTCTGGTTGTTCAGTACAATTCTGGATACATCCTGGGGGTGTTTCTAATTTTGTATTTTTAAATATCTTTACAACAACATTTAAAGAAACTAACCCTCCAAATAACGGCAAGATTGAGCTACAGAACCATTCATCCAAATTCTAGCCAGGTGTTCAGGTCATTTTATAGATTAATTAAATTTTATTATTAAATATCCGTGATTGAATATGCGTAAAATGAATTATGCGTTGATAACTCTTAATTCGACGCTCCAATTTTGGTGTTTGGTCTGGCTGGTTAAAACGGTTGATATTGTGTCTATAGATATAGATATAAAACTCGAACAGGTAAAGTAGCATTTAAAGACGACAATCAACCACAAACACACACACAAACAAAGAACGACTTTAAAGATGAATAAAAGGACAAATAAGACATCACAAACACAAAAAGGTTGACAATAGGGTTACTGCCTTAGAACGGTCAGTGGCAAAAAAGGTCGCTGGTGGTTTAAACCAGGTACTAGGGTGCACCAAACATCACACTTACACTACTGTCATCCCAATAAAACGGGACAGTTTAAATAAAGAAATCCCCGCCATGAACTATTCTCTAACCAACAAGGCATCATTAATAGGCAATATAAGTAAAACACAAAGATGCTCGTATATATATAAATAAAAAAAGCAATAGCATAGAAAGCCACAAATAAGGTACTCAGTGACTTGGCAGAAGCCAGAGCAACAAGAGAACAAACCATTGAGGCACGACAAGACAAGAGTGCAGACAAACACCAAACGTCGACGTCCTTTTGGGCTTTAGGTAGACGTCATCATAGGGTCCACAACCTGTCTGGTCATCGCACAATTAAAGAGTAAAGCATAGTGGCGAACTGTAAATGGGTCCACCAACAAGCATGCAGTACATTGCAAAATGATATGGTCATAACCTCTTTTGATAAACCTTTTAACAAGTTTAACAAAGATAGTATGAAAGTGATCATGACCAAGATCTTATGAAGTTTGTAAATCACGTCACCATAGAAGTCATGTGGTGATAGTCCTTGTCGTAGAAGAGTTCTTAAATTACTTGTTTATTTGGAAAGAAGATCAAGGTTACGACAATACACTTTTGCAAAGGTTTTACGAAGTTTATGGAAACGGTAGCCCTGATGGAGTAGCTTTTAAGTTATACAAAGATTACGAATATTAAAGTCCTCAGCTCGAGTACTAGCTCTAGAAAACGAATAAGTTGAGACACATAGACCCCATAAGAAGTTGCTCGGGGAACATACCCATCTAAATGGGGATAATTAACAATACCAAAATTAAAATCATCTCTCTTGTCATATATTTTGCTAATTATTTTACCATTTTCAATGGAGAGATGTAAATCGAAGAGGCGTTAGTATCGGAAATATTAGCTTTGCTAAGTTGAAGTTCTTTAGGGCATATATTATTAACCATAGTAGAAAAGAAAAGGTTGTCAATGTTCAATATGTCATCCAGATACCGAGAGGTGTCCATTAAAGGCTTCAATAATAATAATAATAATAATAATAATAATAATAATGATAAATGCTTTATTTGATGATGGTAACTCAATCAATTTACAACAATTGTTCTCCCTTGAGACCATCAAATGACGTAACACACACACACACATGGTTATATACATACAATATTATACAATTCTGAAGAGTTTCCTGTTGTAAAATCGAAAGTCCCTATAAATAAATCTTTATACACTCATAAGTTATTTTAAAGTACTTAACCAAATGCAAGCAAATTAAAATTAACTAGTATTACCTAAAAGATAAGAATAATATTCTTTTTAAATTCTTTGATATGTTTGGCTTGTCGCATTGGAGGTGCGATTGAGTTCCATATGACAGCACCAGAATAACGAATACTTTGTTTGCATATACTTAGCCTATTTTTCGGGACGATAAGATCTCCATTTGAACAAGTCCTTAATTTATAAGAGGAATGAACCTTTTGAAACAAAGATGTAAGATAGTCTCGAGCAAGATTCTTTACGCATTTGTAAACCTGCACTGCTTTATGAAATTGTATTCGATCATGGACGTTTAACCATTTAAGTTTTTGTTTTGTTTTGAAGATGCATCATATGGCTTCTTAAGGATGATCCGAGCAGCTCTCTTTTGGATTTTTTTGGATTCTATTAATATTGTTGTTAGAGCAATTTCCCCAAATAATGTCACCATAATCCAAAATTGGTTGTATATATTCATTTTAATACATAATTCTTGTTTCATGTGTGAGAAAGTTCTTGATTTTGCACAAAATATTAGCTTTGTTTGTTAAAGAAGTACAAAGATTATCAACATTGACGTCCCATGACATGTTTTTATCAATATATACCCCTAATAATTTTTGAATCTGTGCATTTTCTATTGCTATACTGTTAACATATAATTGTTTTAATTCATTATTAAGTTTATACAAATTTTGAGATGTACATATAATCATTTATTTTATTTTCAGTAACATCTACCTGGTATCTGGTGAAAGATTCAACATGAAAAGCAATATAAAAACAAATATGCGACAAGGTTCGTACACATAGGGATACCAACAATTTGTCTATAAACGGTCGGTCCATACCTGACGAAAATATTATCTAATATGAAGATGAGTGCTTCACAAACTTATTGGCAAGTCCACATAGTGTAATTGTCTAAACTGCCGTTAGTAAAAAACGCTTTAATATCATTACAGGCCAACAATGTAGCATTTTCCCTAGCGAATATCTTTTGAACAAGAGCAATAAGCTTGTCTTTGATAAGGTGATGTGGTAAGATTGTATATAGTGTAGGGAAGTCATAAGTGCTTATAGATAAAACGTTTATTGCAAATTTTATCAAGAACGTCTCCTGAATTTTAATAGACCAAAACAAATTAATCCCAGAGTTTTCATAAGTTTTAGCACACTATTGTTTAACGTGATCTTTAACGACAGCAAGACAAGAAGTTAAACGTTTGGAGATGTTCGTGGTGTTGCAGGCACTAAAATTCAAAATAAAGCGAGCCTTATACGGATTTTTATGTAATTTAGGAATCCAGTACATAGATGGCAGTTTGTTCTGCTTTTCGTCTACCACAGTCTTGAAAGTAGTGCACCGAGTGATATGTGTGGAAACAAAATCCTCCTCAGTAGATTGAACTGGAGTATACGAGTTCCGGAGGCGTCAAACAATAATTACATTATTAGCTGCTTTATCAGCAGGAACTTAAACAAATTTATTATGAAATTCTTGAATTCCCGATTTTAAATTATGAAAGGAAAACCGAAGTTTCGGAGGAAGTAAGTTAATACGTGTATCAAAAATTAAAAAAATAACATTTTCCAAGTAGAGAGAGAGCTTGCGTCCGCATGTTTTATACGACACCATTTTATACTAAAATCCTTAATGGATTGGGCGATCTGAGCACGACAGGCTATAGAGTTTGGATTCTCAAAATAGGTAGATTATATATATTGTAAGGGCCATGGGCCTTGCCCCAGATATATTTGTCTGAATCAGATATGTATCAAATGGACTGACTATTAGATGAATGCTAATGGGTATGAAGTAACCAAATATTACCTTGTGTTGAGTTGTTCGTTCAGATTGTTTAGCACACAATGTTTATCCATATTTGAAGGTAATTATCACAGTAAATGTATGTTATTTATTGTTTTCATCAGTTCAAATCAATTCTCCCATCATTCATTTATCATCAGGTAATATCCATAATCACTGTTATTCTGTATTTACTTAGCAATTGTTAATTATTTGCACTGCACATTCCTGACAAAAGCTTCATGGAGGCCGCCATTTTGTACTTGTCCGGTCAGTTCAATTCAATTCATTAAAACTTCTGCCTGTACAAGGATACGTTAATGTAATGCTACTTAAACTTCTTCAAATAAAGGAGTAGTATTTCAGTGTAAATTATTTGTTCTTGTTCATTTTATATTTGTTAAATGAGATAGCGTTCAGGGACAATTTCTTGTAATAAAATGGTGTAGTTAAATCACTATCCTGACATCCTGTATAATGTTGAATGCTGTATTATTGCTAACCCATGCAAATATTCCATGTTATGGACACATTTAGACATAATTGTAGAACTGAATTATTGTGTATTTGTTAAAGTTATTTTGCTTATATGTATTATAAATGTGATTTTGATGTGTCAGGACCGCATTGCATCCTTACAAAATATTTCCGATAAATGTCTTTTCATTGGTTGATGGTAATCCTGACGAGCAGTGATTGGTTAAATATCCTGTCGTCAGGAACAACCACTATAAATACTGAGCTGACAAGGTGAATGTCAGCAGTTGCACTTGCGGCAAATTCAAAACAAACTTCTGTCAAATTGACCAAAACTGTCAAAAAGCCTTAAAGGTATTACATATTTAGATTTTTAGAACTTTATTAAACAGACAGCTTATTAGCTTCTTAAATTATAAGTAATAAACAGATTAAGAAGCTTATTAGATACTAAATTACAATAAAAGTGCAACTGTCTCATTGCCTGCCAATGTCATCCTGACAGATAGAATTTACAGAATAAAACATGCAACTGGTTGTTTAAAATGAATAGGAAAAGCTTAGTAGTTGAATAAATCGACACTGAGCCAATAAATCAATATATAGAAGACCAAGTTGTTGTTCCTATTTAAAAGTTCCAACTTAAATAAAACATTCAAACTTAACTCAGTGAGCCACGGGGTTTACAATATACCTCGTCGTCAATAGGTTAAACAATGGTGTACCTATATTGTGAAATGTGACTGTTGTTGGCGGGATAGCTACTTTAAGTAATGTAGTTTCTCTGAATGGTGATTTTATTGTTAAATATTTCGTTTTGAAGGGTTGCACTTTGATGTGCACTGTCATAGCGTCTCCGTGTCTGAATGGTTAACGACGTTGTGTTGTAAACCTTTGCCACTTGCGACTTTACCTGCCCGGAGACAAGTTTTACCTGCCCCGGTTGTTATTCGAACCCCACTGGGAGCTCGACTTGTAAGTGAGGAAGTGTCGATTCTTACGGTGGGCGGGAGGTGAACAGTACTGGTTCTACCCAGGAAAGGTGGGTGGTCTGCCTTCACCACAAAAAATCGACCGTCATATATAACATTGCATGTGTTGAAAATGGCGTAAAACATTATACAAACAAACAAACATTTGCACTGTCTTGTTAATGTGGTTAAGTCGATTTAGGCTAACAAGTAGGCCATGTTGCCTATTGACCGTTCTAAGTCGGTGACCATGTCTTCGCAACGCTTTGTATTGTGTTTCGCCCTGCTCATTGAATATTTAATTTGTTCATTTGATTTAGTTTTTGGTGCAGTTCATATCTACGGTGCCATTTCGCTGTTTTTTTCCATTTGTGAATTTGCGAGAAAGCGTGCTTTGTGTGAAATTTTGTGAAGTTTTGGGATCCATTACATAGTAGGAGTTTATTCGGCTTATTATTTACAGAAATGTTTTTTGTTTTCAAGAAGGACACATACTAAGAAACAACGTCCTTCTTTAGCAACGGTGTGGTCAGCAGATAAGCAAAAGTGATCGCTAGCTCTTTTCGAGAAATTTGTTTTAGGAACTGAAAGCAAATTATTATGAAGATTCTTTATTTCAGTCTTATAAGCTGACGTGAATTAGATTATGGTTATGGAAGCAGAGAGGAATTGACTCGTAAACTTGTATTCGTTTTCGAAAATTTCAGAACTTGTTCTCATCCATGCAGAAAGTGCACTTCATCTGCATTTCCACGTTTGCACCACGTAGTACATAAGTATACTTATCAATCTGCTATTTCAATGCAGCAGGCATTAAAATCAACATCCGATGGTAGGCGGTGATACTTAAGACCTTTGGCAATTAACTGCAACTTATATTTAAATGGGTTGATGCACTAATTTCAAAGAAAATCACTGCAAACTGATTAAAAATAAATATACAGATGTAAAATGTATACATTATATGCTTATTTTTCATTTTCAGCGATTTTCTTTGCTTTAAAAGACATTTTGTCAATATGACATATATGGTAAATAAGGCGCGATGACGCCATCGTTCGAAGATGGCCACCTCTATTTATGATAATTCTTCCAGCTTTTTTCAAACTTTCTTCAAGTTTTTCAGATCAGCCCTTTAAAATAAACCTTGTTTGAAAATAGTGCATCAACCCATTTAATAATAACACGATTGCCAGTGACCACATGACCGGTATATTCGTAAAAAACAATATATTTATATCCTCAATCCGTGGGATAAGATGCCATTACTGTAAGATCAGAAGCTTTCCCATTTAACTTTGATTAGAATTTCTAGTTGATTTCGTATGTAACATTATAGGAGTCTCTGTATTTTTTAAATAGTTTCACTGGGTGTAAACCCGGTATCAGCGCAAATGTTTTTTCGACGAAACCCAGTCACGGTTGCTCATCGACAGTGGTATCGGTTTCGCCACGAATAGTCAATGATTTTCAATGATGTCTGTTTATAAACGTAGATTTTGAATGAAAATGGTAAGCATTTTGCTCTTTAAGAGTTTACACGCGAAATACATCCTTATATACGCTAATATGATTTAACTAATTATGTTTAATAAAAGTGTTCTGCATAGTTTCTATATAAACCACATGTTATACATCAATATAAAATGAAAGAGTTCTTAAAAACTTCAAAACGTATAGCACTTTAATACATTATGCTTTATCAAAACATGTATACAAACCAGTAGAAAATAGTAACTAGTTCATATTGTTGGCCAAAGGGTTAGAAATAACTGTTTTTAAAAAAAAATGCATGTCACGGGTTTTCCCTGAAAGTGTCACGGCATTTCAACGACAACATTTTTAATGTAACGGTTACTCATCGACGATTTTTCTCTTTCTGGTCTTAACTGGTAGATGTAAACATTATTCTCTGTGGTTTTCATCATGCACATAAGCGGTTAGACATTGTACTGAAAGTCACAGGGATAGGAAAAAAGAAATAATTTAGACAGTTGAATCAAATTACGGGATTAATCATAAAACTAGTATATTTAACATATACGGAAACGATACATAATTTGATTCATACCAACTTTATGAGTCTACGTGCGTACATTTACCTGCCTACTGTTCAGTTTGAGAACAATTTAAAACTATGAACACAGACATCACTATGGGGTGTCGTATTGCCTTTGTAAACACCATTTGTTTATATCGCCTATTCCAATAGGTGATATCACCAAATGATGTTATTAATAAAAGCAAATACGGCTTTCCATACATGAATTCATGCGGCTTGTGTAGGCTTGTCTACGTACTAGTATCATAGACTATTGTGACGCTACTAAATATTCATATATCTTTCATACCCATCATATTTTTTTTTTTTTTATTGTTTTATATTTTAATATTCGATATGTTTGCTATTGTAGTGTAAATACCAACGTACTACAAGTTTGTATTCGCTGGTGTATTCGTTAAATGGAGAATGCATGAAATGAGAAATTTGGAAATCGCCGAACACAATAAATAAAAAAAAATGATTTGATTGAGATTGTTCATGAACGGCAGTGAAAAATGCTTGCTACTGTTTATGCCCTCTAGTCCCGGGGTTCAGCATTAAAATCAGCCTTTCGATTTATTAATCGAGTATCAATTTGTCTTTAAATCTATTTGCATATTTTTAAATACAGTATTGATTGTTAAACTTTTCTTTGTTATTCTAACATGGGTTTGAATATATTGCTGATGAAATATAATCAACTGTTAGTAATATGCAAAAACAATTTGTCTTTATACTATTCTTATAATTAATATTAATGATTAAACAAATGCAATTTTCATATGGAAAAAAAAAATAAGTTTGACTAAACTCGATTGGCGTGTGTCCCTTAATGGTGGACTCATCACTTTCATCTTCCATCGATGTACTAACATCTATTTCCTTTATATATATGGAAGATCCTTCCTCAAAAGAAACCTTCATCACAATTCAAACCTACTAGTAGCTACGATTCCCTCCATGAGATAACCCTGTAATTGTCGTAGAAAATCCGTGACACTGTAAGGGAGAAACCGTGACATTAGAATGGCAATCGTCAGGACACCGTGACAGATTTATACAATGGTAACAGGCAGTATTGACTTTTCGTGACGCAACCGTGACTGGTTTTCGTCGAGAATCCATTTGCGCTGATATCGGGTTTACCCCCAGTGAGTTTGGAATTCGAAATATCGAGGGGTAACTAGTAGGAACCAGTTTCAATGTCATGATTATTGACATTGCCACTTTGGAAAATTAAAAACAAAGAAAGAATGAATGTTCATATACATGTATACATAGTATAAGATCATAGATATTGGGCTTGAATAAAATCAAGACTATTTGATTTGATTTGTGCAGTTAAATAATTTGTTTTTGCATGAATTAGTTGTACTGAATTATAGACAATTTGACATTAATGAAAAATGGGTCATATTCTTATCTTAAAATATCTCACAAACCAAGTCCGCGACTTGTTATTTTTAAAGGTGAAATATTCTAAGAAAATGCAACTTCTAACTGTACCAAATTAAAAAAAAAGTAAATTCATAGGAATACACTGAAGGATATGCCCATGTGTGCACCGTTTCTTAACCTACTGACGACGAAGAATATATGTAATTTATCTATTTTGAGAATCTAAACAATATAGACAATATAAACCGCTTTAACCAGACAGGCCAAACCCCAAAACTGGAGTGTCGAATTAAGAGTAATTAACTCATAATTCATTTTACGGATATTCAATCAAGAGTATTTTAAAGGGGTTGATGCACTATTTTCAAACAATATTTATTTAAAAGGGCTCTGAAAAACTTGAAAAAAGCTGAAAGAATTATCAAAATACTATCAAAATAGTAACAGCGAAGTTATGGCCCTTGATTTAGTTAAATAAGCTATATTTTGCCTCTTTAATACGATAGGGCCTTCATTTTTCATCTGATCTTTAACAAACTTGACCAGATTTTTTTACTTTTTTTTTTTTATATTATTAGTATATTTGTTTGTTAACAACTTTTTTTTTTTTAATTTTTATATTTTTTTTATTTTTTATATTTTTTTTATTTTTTATTTATTTATTTTTAATATATATATTTTTTAATTGATTTAAAAAAAAATAATTGTGTGTGTTTTTTTTGTTAAAGCCATGTTGAAATCGACGAAATTTAGCAGGAAGCATTGCTATGATTTCTAGTTCTGCCTATTGCGTTTTTTCCCGGTTCGTTGATTTTTGAGTTATTGCCCCTTGACATTTTTAGTTTAAATTTCTTGTTGGCGCTACTCCTCCTAAAGGCCTTTTTGAATTTCGACGAAACTTGGCAGGAAGCATCGGTAAGATGTCTAGTTGTGCATATCGCACTTTGTTTCAGTTCGTTGATTGTTGACGGAGTTATGGCCCTTTGACATTTTTACTTAAAATGTATTGTCGGCGCTGCTCCTCAAAAACGGCTTGTGGATTTCTACGAAATGTTGCAGGAAGCCTCAGCATGATGTATAGTTGTGCAAATCGCGGTATATCAATAAAACCTTGGACACGTTCGAAAACCAGCTATATCTTGTTAGTAACGACAGTGTTATGGCCCTTGATTTGTTAAAAAATTCTATATTGTATTTTCCTTTGTTAAATCTGTAGTTACTTCATTTTTATCTGATCTTTACCAAATTTGTTTAGAATATTAACATACCCCATCCCATCCCCCCAACATCCATTTGTATGAAATTTCATTCATAGAAAAAAGTGGGACAAATTAAAAATACCCATGCCAGACTAGAAACAGCAGATTTATTGCCCATGATTACCAGGTGAGCGACATAAGGCCATCATTGCCGTGTTGTTTTTGCAATGTTTTAAAAGAAGTACTGTTGGGAACTTTGTGTCGACAACCTTTGATATAAGAGCAGTTTTAGCCAGTAGAGCGTCCACATGCCCTCTTGGGCCTCTTGTCAATATAAGTAGTAACAACTTTGAAGTAGAACACATTCGTTATTTGGATTGTTGACAGGGGACATTGGCTCACCTTCCCTGCCTGGCAAGTATATTCCCTCTCACCTGACGGCTCGGGTGAGTACAATTTTCAGGCAGGGAATGCGAGCCCATGTCGCCTGTCAATAATGCAAACAACTAATAGTGTTACTATTGCAGTTTTGACGGAGTGTCAGCCGTTTCTAAACAAAAAGTATGCGTCAATCAACAAGTAAACTATGACAAAAATTAGAGAACTCATGCATATTTTATTAATTACAGAACACATGTTGTGCATTACAATATATATTACATTACAATATGTGACAATATATTTAATATAAACTAGAGCTGTACCATTTGGGGCGACTAATAGTGCACACCCCTGCATACTTTATGGGTACAGGTAAGTCATCAGAGACAAAGCAAACTACTTCTTCAACGCGGGAGAAAATAATTCATGAACAATATGAAAACGTAAGAGAACAATACTTATTTACGTAGATGTTAATTAAAGGGACACATAGCAATTTGAGTTATTATTCAAACATTAGAATATGTTCCTCGATTTACTTATCTGGCATCATTTTGACTTTAAAACTGCTTGCATATAATTAAATAAAAAAAATGAGATTTCACTTTTCTTCATTATTTTACCAGATTTTTTAAATATATCATTGGTGCAATATTATGAAAAGTAAGTAATATGTAAAAATCTTTGCTTTTAACTATTCTAACAATTAATAATAATGATTGAACAAATGCAAGTTAAGAGAAAAACCAATGGGACGCCGTGAGTTTTTTAAAAATTCAAGATTGCCATGTGTCCCTTTAAAACCAAACAAGAAAAACAACAAGAGGTTCAGTAAAGCACGTCGGCGCTCTACTTGCTACCATAGTTCTTAAAATAATAAATACAGTTAGGTATAAATATTATGTACAAAACAACCACGTATCATCTGTAAAGCAACATCAGAGAAGAATATATTTGATAAATTTCGACCTAAATGTATAGGTTATTAAATATGCACGAGATCTTTCACGTATTGAATATTGCGCGACTTTAGGAAAAGCATTTTTAAATTAAAACAATAAAATAGGTTGTAACATTCAAATTTCACCAAAAACATTTATTTGAAATAAACATATTGTCGTTACAACCCGGAAATTTTCACAATGAAATCAACATTGTTTACATCACGTGACATATGATCTTAGACATGAATAGAAACTTGCACCAATAATGAACGAAGATACATTACACATCCAATATGACTTTACTACACGTCAATATGAGCGAATATTGACGTTTCCTGTTGCATTGAAAGTAAACGGAGCTTGTAAAAACGTAAAAACTGAAATACCCCGCCGCACTGGCAAGACTGAATATCAATAACGAGTTTTCTACATGACTCTTTGTAGAACTGTAACACCTGGGGCGAGACCATTTAAATATATGAAAGCTCTATGCCATGTGGTTTCAGCGTTTTTTTTAATCCTTATATGCATCTATTCGAAACATGTCAACTATGGGGCAGGACCAACCTCAATCCACAGGTCACCATTTCATCGAGCTCAATGTCTGTGGCTTTAAATTAGAATACCGCTTAAGGAGGATAGGGGGAGTGAGAGCATCAAACCGAGTCTGTTACTGTCTTTCTTGTTTGTGTTTGTTGCTTCCAAGGGATCCCATTTTCGTGTCCGTGTTCCTAAGTTTATACGAAACATCAAGGTTTCTTGATAGATTTAATGTACATTTTCATTATTGCATCTTTTTCTTTCTTAAGTTCAAAGTACTTTATCTGATAACTTTTGTTTTAAAATCTTCCATTTATATAACAGTATCCTGATAAACACTAAACTTGTTTATGAAAACACTAAACTTGTTTATGATGTCCATATACGAGTACTTGTGCAATAGATGACCTTTTAAATTATCACGCACTCGAATGGTTATAGTATTGACTGTCATAATCAGGTGACGTTATTATTTGCCATTTAAACACAGCCAAAATAATTTCTAAATGTTTTTTCAAGGACCCAAAAAACATGCTCTTAACAAGTACATTCTGTACGTCCAATATACAATTCAATTCATAATGGTCATCATACATTTCCAGGCTTTTTAGGAGAGATCGGTGCTTTTTGTCCTTGCTTTCTGCCAAATACTTTCTGCCAAATACTTTTTATAATCCACCGACGATTTCATTATTGCCTTTTCTGGCTTTTCAACCCAACTGCAAGGCACGTAGTATATGTATGTTTATTAGCGAAGGTTTATCGCCCATAAAGTATCTCAAACTATAAAAATGTGACAGGAAAACCAGCGTCCATTTCAAACCCTCTATTGTTCCCATTACAAAGTCAAACTCTTCTGTATTTATAATTTTAGCAGCTTTCATCACACATGTTAAAGCTGTAAAAGAGTTACGAATATTTAAACGTTTGGGAGTGATATCTAATAAACAATTTAAAGCATGTGGATTCCGACTTAAATACAATCTTGACATTAATTTGAAAAAAAAATGGATCTCAGCAATTTTCAAAGGGAGAATGTCTGGCTTGGCATTCATTGATTCGATATAACGCACTGTTTCATTTATTGAAAATACGTGCTAGGTATAGAGGAGTAAATTTATGATCGTTAGTACAATCTAACACATCGATATACCAGTAGGTTACCATCCTCTTTAAAGATTCGGTCAAGCCTTGGATGGCGCATATGTGCACGAACGAAACATTTAGAGCATTCGGAATGCAAATAAATTTCTCAGATATATGATTATAAAATTTATCAAGTAACATTTGAATAAAAGTGTCAAGCGCATAAGCAGTATCTTGTTTGCACAATTTACAATTTATCCAGTTTCTTTTTAGTATTGATAGTTGCAATAATAAATCGCTGTGACTAACCGACACTGCTTGAGTGACAATTTGTTTCTGGTTCCATGTATTAGAGTGGCATGCTAGCCATTAACAGTAAATCTTCCGCAGTCCGTTTACTAACTAATGTTCCGTTATCTAACAGATGTCTCATGAATGCAATATTTGAGGTCGTTTTCACTATCAATAAGACTATTCATTATTTTCACAGACCTCACCTGTGCGTACGCAGACTTGAGTGCCGTTGGTTCTTCCATTTCTTGTGACACTGCATACATTGTGTATTTATTCAGTTTCATGATGTTTGCCACATCTTCAAAAACTGTACGCTGACTACAGATCCGCATAGTACGGCTACGTGAAATGGAGAGGATCAACACTTTCAAAATCTCCATTCGTCGAATATCTTGAATATTTTAGCATATCGATACTTCCATGACATGCTGCATAGTGCACAGGCTGACATCCGTTAGCGTCCGTTTCGTTCCAACCAGTTTCAGCTCGCTTAATTCGGCGAACCATCGCCTATTATATTTTGCTGCGATAAGAATATGCCTTGCACCTTTCTCACAAAAATAAGTACCAAGTTTTGTTATTTCGTTTACGTTTAATTTCATTATATCGGTTATATTTGGTGCTGGTGTACAGCCATCCGTATAATAACTGTTTACTTCAATTATATGTCTAACAATTTCGGGAGCGTTGTATTGGATTGCAGCAATTAAAGGTGTACCACCTCCTCTCAAAACAACGGAATGCATTCTTCTTCCAAAACCTTCGCAACTTCTTGTTTGTCTGTTTGCGTGTTTGTTTCTGTGTTTTGTGGTTGACTGTCCTCCTTGAATGCTACTTTCCCTGTCCGATATTTTTATATTTCTTCAATGTTTTTCTTCCTTACTGCAATATGTAGTGCTGTCTCGCATGTAATAAGAGTCCAGTCGTTAAATAATATGTATTCGCATTTAGCTTCACCGCACATTATCTTCTGTCCTTGAACTATTGTTTTGTTTACAGGAATCCAGAATAATTTTCCTTCGCATCGTCTGTATACATTGACATCTCCCTTAGTCAGTAAGTAATTCACTAAGTCGACATTGTTTCTTTCGGATGCTTGATATAAGAAAACATCATCTATCATCCATTTAAAATACTGGCTTAATTATTTTACTAAGGATGATATATCTAATCAATATGATCATTCTGGGAAGCAATGTCAAGCAGCCCGAAACCCCAGTACCCGTGCTCTAGTGTAACCTGAACTGCGAGATCGAACTCGATAAGTTCTGGAATATCTTTAACTCTAAAGTTAAAGTCATGTTCAGATAAATCTGTTAAGGTCTTAGCATTACCAAGTGCCGCCACAGCTATGTAGCTTGCTGTCACGTTTTGTTGGTTTAGTTTGTTTACCATCTTGAATTGATTTAACACTAGCTTAGTCGCAAACTAACTATTCTCTCTTCTTGCAAGTATATGCAGAGGGTATTCAGTAAAGTGTATTTCCACATGTTTTATTTATGTATATGTTACGCTATTGAATTTTGCAATCAACAGAGCTAGATAAATGTATTGCAATATCGACAACGTCGATTTTATATGCTCCTGATCGAATGCTATCGAAAGAAATAGAGCATTGTTAAAATGGCCATTTTTTATTTCTATCTTGTAGTCTATACTGCCTGGAATTTCCAGCCACCGTCTTAAAGATACATGAAGTATTCGGAACTCTCCATTTAGCTGTGTTAATAGATAATTAAGTTGCTGCATTTGTTTTCGAAAATTTTCTTTACTTAGTGTCGATATATTTGAAACAATTTGCCGCAGATAACTATTTTATTTGTTTAATTTCTCATCCGTTTTAGCGCACAAGATGACCCATTTATGTGTTCATTATCGGTAAAATTAAAAACCATATAAATGAGTAGTACTTATTTAAATGACGGGAACTAGTCTACAGTAATACGAATATATCTCAATAATGTTTTATTAATCGTAGAGTGTATAACACACATTACAAAATGTGTAAAACACCATTCGTTCGTTCGTTCGTTCGTTCGTTCTTCGTTCGTTCGTTATTTCGTTCGTTCGTTCGTTAGTTCGTTCGTTCGTTCATTCATTCATTCATTCATTCATTCATTTATTAATTCATTAATTCATTCATTTATTCATTTATTCATTCATTTATTCATTTATTCATCCATTCATTCATTCATTCATTCATTCATTCATTCATTCATTCATTTATTCATTTATTCATTCATTCATTCATTCATTTATTCATTCATTTATTCATGCATTTATCCATTCATTCATTCATTCATTCATTTATTCATCCTTTTATTCATTCATTCATTCATTCATTTATTCATTCATTTATTCATCCATTCATCCATTTATTCATTCCTTGCTCATCTATCAGGCGCTAATTCAACTGAAACCCGGTTGCTTATCCGAGTATTTAAGAATGAAAATGTAAACAGTGGTTATCTTGATGTCCGAATAATAATTGCGTTTTAGTTTCGAAATGTTTAGATGTGTATTGTGTGGTTGAGTATATTCTTATTTGCAATTACAGCAAAGATAAACGTCATGGCAAATAATGCCACTACGAAAGTTCCAGGGCACCATTGGGCAAGTTTGTAATGGTCCCGTTGTGTTACGACTAAGATTCTGTGGCTGATATCGGTGATATGTGTCATTAATCTGTTGTCGTGACGAATATTTTAGATTTGTGTAACCTTGGTGTTTTTATGACTAATTATGACACACACACACACACACACACACACGCACGAACGCACGTACGCACGTAATTCCAATGTAGTCAGTAATAAATTAATGCAAATGTTTATACAAATGGGGTATAGAAGATGAATTAACTTTTGTCTGAAACTACCCTACAAGATACAAGTTCCAAAAGTCGTAACATGAAATGTAGAATTCATAGACAACATAACGGGGTTGAAAATAGGGAACGGTACGTGGCAATAAAGAACGCTGTGGGTTCAAACCGAAGTTTAGGGTGCACCATGAGTAGACATGATACAGGAAATGTAACATTCGGAGGACCACAGTCAACCAAACACACATACCGATTACAAACAACACTTATAATGGTAAGTTAGAGGCAAGGTACGTGACATTGCAAACATAAAAGGGTTAAAAATATGGCTGCTGAGGGTTCAATTCACACGTACGTACCATATCGACATTTTATAATCGGTAAAATTAAAAACCATAATGAGTAGTACTTATTTAAATGACGTAAAATAGTCTACAGTAATACGAATAAAACTCAATAATGTTTTATTAAAAATAGAGTGTATAACACACATTACAAAATGTGAAAGAAACAACACAAACACTTTACCAAAGCAAAATCTCACGGAATAACCTATATTAGGAACAACTTCATTGTTTACGTTCTGTTTGTTATACGAAAAATAAAGGATAGCTGAGACTATCGACACTTTTAGTTTTAACGTACATTTTCATTATTTCTTCTGTTGCTTGCTTCATTCGGATATATTCTCTATTAGTTCGTGTCAGTATATCTTTAATATCTTTTGAATTGACGAAAATATCATGATAAATACTAAACTTTTCTATAATGTCCATATATTTGTATAATGGATGGTCTTTTAAGTTTTCGCCCATTTTTAAATTAACAGCATGTTGTAATCTTTTTAGATAGAATTGACTCTTATATAAATGCTCCGGTATTATTGAAGTTATTACTTGATTTCTGAACACTAACAGACGATGTTTTATTTGTTTTGTCAAAGTCACGAACATGTTACGCTTTATAATTGTCGGCTCTACCATGTACAAACAATCCGAAAACACAAAATCTTCTTTGAAACGTGTTATGTGTTTCAGCATTTTTCTGCAAAATGCATTTGAGACCTTGCATTTGTTAAACACTCTTTTGTAGATCACCACTAGCTTTAACGTTGCTTTTCCTATCCAGTTGCAAGCACGTCCGGTCCTACTTTGATCATTTTGAAGTCGTAGAAAATGAATATTTATATCGTTGTCCATAAAATATCTTAAACTATCAAAATATGATGCGAAAACCAACATCCATCGCCAATTATGTATGTCCTGCAATATGCCGGAGTCTTTTGTTTTTATTGTTTTTGCAACTTTATTTACACATGTTACGGCCTTAAAAGAATCACGAATATATAACGCACGCTTAGGGTTGCTATCAATATCAAATAAACATTTTAATTTTGCAAGTAAACCTTGACTTAAAGACATTCTTGACATCAATTTGAACACAAAATGAATCTCAGGAATTGTCATTGGGAGCACAGCTGGCTTGATTATCTTTGATTCGATATAAAGCACTGTTTCATTATTATTGAACATACGTGCAAGGTATAGAGGAGTAAACTTATGCTGGTTAAGACAACTCAAAACACCGATACCCCAGTATGTTACCATCCGCTTTAAAGATTCGGTCAGGCCTTGGATGGCGCATATATGCACATATGAAAAGTTCCGCGCATTCGGAAAACAAATAAAATCCGTAGATATCTGATGATGGAATCTATCAAGTAAAAGTTGTACAACACTATCATAATTATTAGAACTATACTCTTTACACCATCCACAAGTTGCCCAGTTCTGTTCATGTACTGACATTTTATAAACATTCTCATGAGCAGACTCGATATTTGTGACAAATTTGTCTTTTTTCAGGTATGAAAGTTGCACGATAGCCATACGCAGTAGATCTTCCGTAGTCCGTTTACTTTCTGCTAATCTTGTATCTAACAAATATCTCACAAATTCTTTATTCCCTCCTTGGATAGATCTCTCCAGTATATTAAATCCGTCGCTATCATAACATGAGCTAATTTTTTCCCTAAAATAGAGTGGAAGGACTACAGTTGCACTGGGCAAATGTTCACTGCGGCCAAATGTTCCTATAATTTTTTTCACCTTTTCATAATGGAGGGATAGCAAATGATGAAAGGAATCTCGCAATGGTTCTCCGCAAACTAATTCGTCAAATTGCTTAAGATGTTCAAAAAGAGCAGTGATATGATCTTTCTTAAAAAAATGAACTATTAAATCCGAAAAATAATATACAACCGTTTGAAAAGCCATTGTACCACTTGGGTCATTTTCAATCATATATGCGAACCATCTTGCCGTTTCTCTAAATAGCCTATTCGATTTATATAATTCAAAATATGTTATATCAAGGGACTTTTGTATTAACAACTGCCTTATTTCATCAGAGAAAAGTTCGCTAGTACCTGGATATTTCTTAAGAAATAAACATGTTTGGTAAATAGAATACTCTTTTGGAGACATTAGTCCGACTAAGGGCTTGCTTTCAGGCTCCTCTAATATGTCATTTACACTCGGAAAAAGACGATCGACTTGAAAGTATACGGTTGATTTTTTAGGTAACTTTTCTAGCGAATGCTTAAGTGGAGTTTTTCCAAATGTATCCTTTTGAAAAAGAAGTTGTAACGACGTTTTGGGGTATTTCAAAAGCACGTTAGAAATAATCATATGGTGACCGTTTAGAATTGCTTTATGAAATATGTTGCGTCCACTTATGTCTTGATATATGAGGTCGTTTTCACTATCAATAAGACTATTCATTATTTTCCCAAACTTCACCTGTGCGTCCTCAGATTTGAGTGCCGTTGGTTCTTCCATTTCTTGTGAAACTGCATATATTGCGTATTTATGCAGTTTCACGATGTTTGCCGCATCTTTTATAAACTGTACGCTGACAACAGATCCGCATATCACGGCTACGTGGAATGGAGACGATTTGTTATAGCACATAACACTTTCAAAATCTACATTTTTTGAATATCTTAAATAGTTTAGCATATCGATACTTCCATGACATGCTGCATAGTGCACAGGCTGACATCCGTTAGCGTCCGTTTCGTTCCAACCAGTTTCAACTCCCTCGCTTAATTCGGCGAACCATCGCCTATTATATTTTGCTGCGATATGAGTATGCCTAGCACCTTTCTCGCAGAAATAAGTACCAAGTTTTGTTATTTCGTTTTTGTTTAAATTCATTATATCGGTTATATTTGGTGCTGGTGTACAGCCATCCGTATAATAACTGTTTACTTCAAGTATATGTCTAACAATTTCGGGAGCGTTGTACTGAATTGCAGCAATTAAAGGCGTACGTCCTCCTCTATCGAAACAACGTAATGCATTCTTCTTCTGGAAAACCAAAACTTTCACAACGCCAATGTTATTTCTTCTTACTGCAACATGCAGTGCTGTTTCACAAGTGATAAGATTCCAGTCGTCAAACAGTACTTTGCCACATGTGGCTGTATCGCATGAAATCGTCCTGCCTTGAACTCTTGTTTTATTTGCAGGAATCCAGAATAAATTGTCATCGCATTTTCTGCATACATCGACGACTCCATTAGTCAGTAAATAATTCACTAAGTCGACATTGTTTCTTTCGGATGATTGATATAAACAAACATCATCTACCATCCATTTAAAATACTGGCTTAATTCCTTTACTATTTCAGTATGCCCAAACTTGCAAGCCATGTGGATTGGTAACAAGTTTAATCCGTTGTATTTATCAAACCAATAATTAAACAAAATACCATTATTGATAATGATATATCTAACAACATCAATATGACCATTCTGGGAAGCAATGTCAAGCAGTCCAAAACCCCAGTATCCGTGCTCTAGTGTAACCTGAACTGCGAGATCGAACTCGATAAGTTCTGGAATATCTTTTACTCTAAAGTTTATATCAGCGTCATGTTCAACTAAAGCTTCTAAGGTCTTAGCATTTCCAAGTGCCGCAGCTATGTAGCTTGCTGTCACGTTTTGTTGGTTTAGTTTGTTTACGTTCTGGAATTGATTTAGCAATATCTTTGTCGCAAAATAACTATTCTCTTTTCTTGCAAGTCTGTGCAGAGGGTATTCAGTAAAGTTTCTTTCCGCATGTTTTATTTCTGTATATGTTAAGTTGTTGAATTCTGCAATCAAGTGCTCTGCATCAGCAGCTCTAGATACATGTATTGCAATATCGATAATGTTGATTTTATACTCGTATGCTCCTGATCGGATGCTATTTAAAAGAAATAAAGCATTATTAAAATGGCCATTTGCTGTATCTATCTTATAGTATATATTTTCTAGACTTTCCAGCCACCATCTTAAAGATATATGACGTATTCGGAACTCTCCATTTAGCTGGGTTAATATACAATGTAGTTGTTGCATTCGTTTTCGAAACTGTTCGTTGCTTATTGTTGATGTACTTGAAACAATCTGCCACAGATTAGTTTCAGTTGTTGACCGGAATGTCGAACATATTAACTCTAGAATCATTTTAGCATCGGTATAATTGTCACCAAATAGTCTTCTAAACTGCCTTTCGTATGACCGATCTTGAGATTGCGGAATTTGTTCCGAATTTATATCAGTTACATTTGAATCACTAATACTAGATAAAAATTGAAAATTCCAAAGATTATTGTCACCTATTTGTGATATTATATGATCCGAAGCTTTAACATATTGGTTAAGATACATCTTGCCGTCATTAATGTTATTTTGATCATTACCTTCCAGCGTAATTATTTTTAATTCGTTCTTAAAAGTATAGTTTCTGGAGACATTTTCCGATGTAACAAGAAAGCGAATCCATCTTGGAAATCTGTGTATCGCATATTTAAGTAAGTCAAACATTCTATTACTACCATCAGATGTATCTTCACATTCATCTAATGCATCAAAAGCGATAACCATGGTTGGATTTATTTCATTGTTAATTTGTGATAGTGGAAATATCAAACATTGGTCTATGCAGCCAAAAGGGTCTCCCTGGCATTCATTTTCTTCAAGATATATATTACATGATCCTAATATCGGTTCAAGTTCTGGTAATCTCATGGAAATCATGGAAACCATTCTACGTATAAATGTATCTATCCGCTTGGTTTTCATAACGTCAAAACGACACAGATGGTACGCAACAATGTGGTGTCTTATGGCGTAGCCTGTTTCATTGAACAATGCACAAATTATGTGGGCCACGATAGCCGATTTGCCATATCCCATTTCTGCAAGTAACAATACACCGTGAGTAGATGTGTCTGTAGATAGCAACTCATTTTCGAGTTTCGACAAAAGCCATTGGCGTCCAGTAAATTTCTGATGTTGTAATAAGTAACCTCGTAAAGAAATTTCAGATTGGCGCATGTGGTTCGGCTGCTCAGTAATGCATCCTGAAATAGATCATACAGATTCGAGTGTAACTTTAAGAAAAGCATTGGTCAAATTACTTTATTAAACTTAGAAAGAAACTCTAGCAAAATTGTCCAACATAAACATATTTTAATTTAATTGCAAAAAATAAATTTAAAAGTTTAGTGTTTGTCAGAAACCAATAGGTTGAATTTTGAAAGGAATAAAAAGAAACAATATTGTGTTGACGTATCATACTAAAACGTTTCATTGAATAAACCTATATATAATACACTTAATAGCTTATACGGTTACAGTCTATAACTGAAACTTCACCATTGTCTGCATGCTCAACCCATTGCTTCACCGCTGTCATCATACCATGTAGACGATGCATATCCTAAGTCATTTGAACATTATTTTAAACTAGTTGGTTGAACACATTAGAATAATAGTGTATGCTCTACACAAAATAAGGCGGTCACGTCATAAACAAAAAAGTAAAACAAAGTGAAACTACTTACCTTCATTCATTGTAGGTTCGCGGTATGTTTCTCTAATAAGTCCATTCCAGTCGTGGTGACCCACAGCCAAACACATAGCCACCACTACTGCCACTACTGCCACGATGATAGACAGAAGGGCGATATTGACAGCCTTTCCAACATGTTCCAAATTCAGGGCGTGTTTTGCAAACGTTGTGTCGAGTTTCTTGTTAATAGCGCCGAGTTCATCCACCGCAGTTTGTAGTTCTGTCCTATAGTCGAACAGCTGATTGTGTTCGAGGTCGTTAATGAGCTGTGGCAATTGAGGGTAGTTTGCTAGTGTCTGTAGTATATCAGGGTGAATAATTAAGTTTCTTATATTTTGGAAAACAGCGTTCTTCCGGTTTTGTGAAATCTCGGTTTTACCATGAGCAATTTCGTTTCGATCTTTCCGCAGTTGTCGACATAATGGCCTTATGTTCAGAGGGCACTCTCGGCAGTTTTCCAAAATATTCAAATTAGTTGAAATATCTTGGAAACTCGTTTTTGCTTTGTCGAAATCAGCAGGAAGAAACACCTCGGCAATGTGTTTACCTTGTTGTGGCCATTTGGAAGACTCCATCTTCTTCCAGTTTGTTCTTCTATTCTTTATAAAATTCCCTAAATTACTTCTCCAATTACAGCAAGTTGGACACCACCTTCAAAGAGAGAAGGAAAAACATTAACACTCATTGTAAATACTCGTTTTTTTCAATTAGCTGAAGAACACTTTTGAATGTGAAAGTAAATTCCAACTTCAAGTTTATGTGTTTATGTTTGCATATGCAGTAAGGTGCACCAAATTCACGGAATGTTGATGTCCTGTCAGCAATTTGGAGTTGGGTCATACTTTGGATGAATTTGCTTGTTGCATAACTTTTTTAATATTTAACGAATTGTGTATTAAAGCGCACATACCCATACAAAGTATTTTCTTTCCTCCTTCTGTTCCTACAGTACTTTCTGAGATTAGCCCTTCCGGAAACACAGTCATGCTCTTTCATTTCCAAACACTTTAGAAGAAATACTTTCAGAAAGTACTGGATGAGTCGAATTACCTTTTACTTCGCAGGAAAGAGCTCACTTCGTAGGACATGCGCTTTAAATAGTTTAATACAACTCCTAACACTAAAAGTTATCGAGAAAAAAACATGATCAAAATCGAGCAATTTGATGATACATACGATCAAAACGTCACGTGGTTTCGCCACCGTAGTGTTAGGCCATAGTTTTTTTCGACAGCTGTAGATTAATAAATACCTAAATTATTTATAAATCGGAGAAACAGACTTGTTTAGTGGTAAATGAAAAAACGTTACTTTTAAAATCAGTTGCAAACAATATCTCTTGTTGCATGGCAGTTGTCTTCTTTAAAATGATCATTAATATTAATGACAAGAGGACAAATGTCCCTTAATGGCTCTCCTGATGACCTTCGTCGATTGTAGACATGTGCAATTGTAACAAAAGGCGGTCAAATAAAAGAGGTCTGGTTTGTTCAGATTCTGCGATATTTTTCTACAGATCTGCCTATGCAACTCTAATTTAACTTAGTACCAACCCAACTTGGTACAGCAGAAGATTATAGTATGCTACACACAATGTATGAGAGCTTTATATGAATTCAGAGAAGATTGCCCAATTTGTTCCATTTGTGACCCTTGGGGTGTAGCCAAATTTGACAGCAGCTTTACAATTTGAATAAATAAAGACGAGGATCATAAGCTTATGCTACACGATAAATATCAAACCTTAAGTTCCTGTAGTTTTAGAGAAGAAGGGTTTTTAAAAATGTTTCTGTAAAACTCTATGTAAAGCTGTGACCCTAGGGGAGGAGCCAGATTTAAAGGGGCACACAGCAATCTTGGTTTCCTTAAAACTAGCGGCGTCCCGTTATTTTGTTTTTCATAACTTGCATTTGTTTAATCAATAACATTAATTATAAGAATAGTTCAAAGCCAATTGTTTTTGCATATTAATATAGTTAAGCCTATGGTAGAATAACGAAGAAAGAAAAAAAAACTCAAAACGTAATTTAATTATATACAAGCAGGTTTAAAGTCAAAATTATTCCGGATTAAAAACATAATAGAGATGCTAATTTTAATTCTTATTAAACTTCGAGATTGTCGTGTGTCCCTTTAATCACAGAGTCACCAAATGAAAAACATTTGTTAGAGGATCATACGCTTATGTTGCAGGTATTATATGAGAGCTCTAAGCCGTGGTTTTAGAAAAAAACATTTTTTAGTTTTTCCCTTCAAGAGTAAATGTACAACATATGACCATTGGGACGGGGCTAAATTTGACACCAATGTCACCATTTGAATAGTTTTTGTTTCGCCTTTTCGAAGAAAAAAGAGACATAAGTGTTGCTTTTCCGGCGGCGGCGGCGGCGAAGGCGTCAACATTCAAGTTTTGCGTTTAGGTCATTTTCTCACAAACTGTATGCACTAGACCTTTCAAACTTTGCTTATAGTTGTATCTTGGGTGGTACATCGCAACGTGACAAAGCAACTGTGGAAGTGACCTTGACTCTACAAGCAAAGGGCAGATAACTGAATAATTTTTAGGTTCAACTTTTGCGTTTAGGTCACTTTTTCACAAACTGTATGCACTAGACCTTTAAAACTTTCCTTAAAGTTGTATCTTGAGTGGTACATCGCAACGTGACAAAGCAAATGTGGAAATTACCTTGACCCTCCGAGCAAAGGGCAGATAACTTAATAATTTACCTTCAACTTTTGCGTTGAGGTCAATTTCGCGCAAACTGTATGCACTACACCTTTCAAACTTTCCTTAAAGTTGTATCTTGAGTGGTACATCGCAACGTGACAAAGCAGATGTGGATGTGACCTTGACTCTCCAAGCAAAGGGCAGATAACCTTATAATTGTTTACCTTCAACTTTGGCGTTTAGGTCACTTTTTCACAAACTGTATGCACTAAGACCTTTCAAACTTTGCTTATAGTTGTATCTTGAGTGGTACATTGCAACGTGACAAAGCAAATGTGGATGTGACCATCCAAGCAAAGGGCATATAACTTTAATTGTTAGATTTACATCCCTTTCTCATGAACTATAATTATGCACTAGATGTTTAAACCTAATTTATAGCTTAATCTTTGGAAGAAAAAATATTCTATTTTGACATAGTTGTGTCTTGGGTAGTGCATCTTTTTGGACATATGACCTTGACATACTTTTTGGAGCTGATGATTTTTAGCTCTACTGGCCTTCACTTTTCATCCGATCTTTACCAAACTTTAACAGATTGTTGATATAAATGAAAGCTCGGACAAGTTCGAAAACCAGCCAGATCGGACGAGCGGAGTTATGGCCCTTGATTTAGTTAAAAATGCCTCGTTAATACGATAGGGTTTCATTTTTCAACTGATATTTCTGCAACTTCGCAGGAATGTTGCTCTTGGTGTCTAGTTGATCCTAGCAAAAATTCAGGTCGGCCGGAATTTCAAGATGGCCGCCACAGCTAAATATAAATTTTAAAAATGCCATTTTGTTGCGACTACTTCTCAAAAATCATAGGTGATATTGTTTTGGAACCTTTACCAAAATGATTGGCACGACATGTAGTTGATCCTAACCAAATTTCATTTTGATTGGATGTCAAACATGGCCGCCAGCAGCCATCTTTGTTTACATAGTGTTATATAGGAAAAACGTGTGGCGACTACTCCTCTGAAACTACTTGATGGACTTTCATGGAACTTGACAGGAATGTTGCTCTTGATGTCTAGTTAATCCTAACAAAATGTCAGGTCGGTAGGAAATTCAAGATTGCCGCCACTGCTAAAAATAGTAAAAATGCTACTAATTCTCAAAAACTGTAAGTGATATTGAATTGGAACCTTTACCAAAATGACTGGTGTGACATGTACTTGGTCCTAACCAAGATTCATTTTGATTTGGTGTCAAACATGGCTGCCAGTAGCCATCTTCGTTTACATAGAGTTATATAGGAAACACTTGTGGCGACTACTACTCTGAAACTACTTAACAGATTTTCATAAAACTTCACAGGAATATTGCTCTTGATGTCTAGTTAATCCTTGCAAAAATTCAGGTCGGCCGGAAATTCAAGAAGGCCGCCATTGCTAAAAATATATATTATAAATGTGATTTTGTGACGACTACTTCTCAAAAACTGTAAGTGATATTGAATTGGAACCTTTACCAAAATTACTGGTGTGACATGTACTTGATCCTAACCTAGATTCAATTCGATTCCATGTCAAACATGGCCGCCAGTGGCCATCTTTGTTTACATCGAGTTATATAGAAACAACTTGTGGCGACTACTCTTCTGAAATTAACTGACGAATTTTCATGAAACTTCACAGGAAGGTTGGTCTTGATGTCTAGTTGATCTTAGTAAAATTTCAGGTCGGACGGAAATTCGAGATGGCCGCCATGGCTAAAAATATATTTTTAAAAAACAAATTTGTAGCAGCTACTTCTTGAAAACTATAAGTGATATTGATAGGGACTTTTTTCTAAAATGATCAGCATGACATGATGTTGGTCCTTGTTGAACATTATTTTGATTCGACACTAAACATGGCTGCCAGTGGCCATCTTGTTTACATAGAGATATAGTAAAAACTTGACCTCTTTTTATTATTAGTAATTTTTTTTTGTTTAATATTTTTTTCATATATATATATATATATATATATATATATTTATTATTATTATTTTTTTTATTATTATTTTTTTATTATTATTTGATATATTGATTGATTTGTTCATGAATGTTTTTTTTGATAATTTATTTGATTTTTTTTGATTATTTTTAAAAAAAAAATTAGTTTATATATATATATTTTTTTTTTTTTTTTTTTTGTGTTAACGCCGTGTTAGCAGGAAGCATTGCTATGATTTCTATGTTGTGCCTATTGTGTTTTTTCCGGTTCGTTGCCCCTTTTTACTTATAAATTTCTTGTCGGCGCTACTCCCCATAAACGCCTTGTTGGATTTCGATGAAACTTGGCAGGAAGCATCGGTAAGTTGTGCATATCGCGCTTTTGTTCCAGTTCGCTGATTTATGACGGAGTTATGTCCTTTTGACATTTTTACTTTAAATTTCCTGTCGGCGCTACTCCTCCTAAACGGCTTGTTTGATTTCTACAAAATTTGGCAGGAAGCCTCAGTATGATGTCTAGTTGTCTAGTTGTGCAAAGCGCGGTATATCAATGAAATCTTGGACAAGTTCGAAAACCAGCTAGATCTTATTAGTAACGACAGAGTTATGTCCCTTGATTTGTTGAAAATGCTATATTGTATTTTCCTTTTTTAAATCTGTAGTTACTTTATTTTTTATCTGATCTTTACCATATTTGTTTTTAATATGTTAATATAAACTCCCCACCCATTTTTATGAAATTTCATTCATAGAAGAAAGTGGGACAAATTAAAAATTACCGATGGCAGACTAGACACAGCAGACTTATTACCCATGGTTACCAGGTGAGAGATCTAAGGCCATCCTATCCTTGTTGTTTTTGCAATGTTTTAAAAGAAGTACTGATGGGAATTGTATGTCGACAACCCTTGATATAAGAGACGTTTTAGCAAGTAGAGCGTCCACAGGCCCTCTTGGGACTCTTGTTTTTAATAGAATGGCATTTCGTTTTTAAACAAATGCGCTTAAATGTCATCTCAGCAAACTGCAAACTCAATTGTTTTTAGTCACTAAAATGTTTACAAACTTTCATTTAAGCATCATTGACCATTTTATTTTTAAGTTCAGCCCCCGTTAGTACATGTGAATCCGTCGATTTTTTGTTACTTGGTAGAGACTTACCAGCTTATGGTACATGTAAGATATCAGATATATTACAGTTTCAAAGAAGAAGGTATTCCTACATGATGTAAAACTGTGAACCCTGGGTACGGGGCCAGATTTCACCCCAGGATCAGCATTTGAACAAACTTGGTAGATAACCTTGTGCAACATATGAGAGCTCTGTACCTTGTGGTGTCAGACAGAAGTTCAAGGTTTTACCTAAAGGTCGCCATTTGAACAAACATTGTAGAAGACAACAACATATGGTACCTGCACATTACTAGACTTCGTTTCAGATACGATTTGTTTAAATTTTTCCTTTTTAAGTTGCGACTTCTGTATTTATGGGGCGAGGTCAAAATTTACCAAATGGTCAATATTTGAACACATTTGGTAGAAGACTATAATCTTAAGGTACATGCAAAATATCAGACTTACATAGTTCTTGTAGTTTTAAAGAAGATTTTTGTAAGATTGTTTCTGTTTAACTCCATGTAAAGTTGTGACCTCTGGGACGGTGCTAAATTGGACCACATGTCACCATTTGAATAACCGTAGTAAAGGACTAAATATGAGATATATGAGAGTTCTACACCTTGCGGTTTCGGAGAAGACGAAGTGTCCTTGTTTTCCCAATATATGTAAAACATGTAACCTTTGAGGCGGTGCCAAATTTGACACCAGGGTCACCATTTGAACAGTCTTGGTATAGAACCATAAGCTTATGGTACATGCAAAATATTAGACATATAACTTTTGCAGTTTTAGAGAATATGTTCTTTCTAAAGATGTTCCTACATAACTCTATTTAAAACTGTGACCCCAGGGGAGGGGTCAGATTTGATCACAGAGTCACCAAATGAACAAACTTGTTATATGAGAGCTCAAAATGTATTTTAAATATTTTCCTATATAACGCTATGTAAAACTCTGACCCCTGGATAGGGGGCGAAATTGATCACCATTTGAACAAACTTGGTAGAGGACCAGGAGCTTATGCTACATCTAATATATGGGAGTTCTATACCTTGTAGTTTCAGAGAAGAATGATTTCAAGGTTTTCCCAATGAGACTATTCAAAGGGAGCCCATGCCCAAATATGGGTAAAGTATGAATAAGATGCATAATGCTATAAGAAATCCCAAACCAAAACTATAGATATATACAGGCTTACATGCAAACCTAGATCTGCCTTTATTGCACATTTGATGGGCCATCACAATGTGGGTTCCATGGGAGCTAAGAATTTGCAGAAGACAAAATTACTTTACCAGTCCTTTACAACATACTATAAGGAAACCAATTCCAAAATTTAGTTCAGCTAGGACAAGAAATGAAAGAGATATAGCTTACACGCAAAATTTGATGTGAAACAGACACATTTTAAGGGCTATCAGAACTTGGGTTCCATGGGAGCCCAGGGGTTACAGGAACCAAAATTACTTAAGCAGCCCTTAAGATAATGCTATAAGGAAGCTAATGGCCAAATTTGGTTGTACTAGGGTAAGAATTGTAAGAGATATAGACTTGTAAACACAGCTTACACGCAAAATTTGATGTGAAATGGGACACATTTTATGGGCTATCATAATTTGGGTTTCATGGGAGCCCATGGGTTACAGGAACCAAAATTATAAGCTTATGCTACTAGCAATATATGAGAGCTGTATACTTGTGGTTTGAGAAGAATTGTCAAGGATTTCCCTATATATGTAAAATGGTGCGGGACCAAATTTGACTCCATGGTCAATATTTAACAAACTTGATAGAGAAGACATTTGACTCCATGGTCACCCTTTCACAAACTTGATAGAGAAGACATCTGTCTCCATGGTCACCATTTAACAAACTTGATAGCGAAGACGACCATAAACTTATGGTATATGCAAAATATTAGACTATTAGTTCTTGTAGTTTCAGAGAAAACATGCTTTAACAATCTGTTCAACGGTTCTTGAGAAGATTTTATTTTTGAAAATGGTAACCATTGAGCTAAGCATTATCCATGTGAAGTTTGGTCAAAATCGGTTTATGAAGAGAAGCCATTTAAGCAAAACAGTTAACGGACGACAACAGACGAACAAAAAGCGGTCACAATAGCTCATTTCGAGCGCTTCGGCTGTGGTTAGCTAAACTTGTATTTTTTTATTTTTTTTTAATATTGCCACTTAGCTACTAAGAACTTATCCGATAATTAAGTAATTTTGGGTCAAGATAATTATCCATCATATCTATCCATCTATATCCACAAAGAAATCTCACCCTCGGGTTCAGCATTCATTTTTGGCTGAAATGCGGACCCCCACCACTGACCTTCCTTAACCACAATGGAGAGGGTACAAAGTTAACTGTACTTACTGGTTCAAATCCGAATTGTGTTGACTGCATTGTTTCTGGCACATGGGTAGATTTAACGGCGCTAGCCTTTGCACAATTTTGTTGTGTACTGCCGATAGTATGCTTATTGTATAGTTTTCAAGACATTCTCCTGTTTTTTTAATTGCAATATACGTAGAAATATAACGTTGAAATTTAACATTTCGATTTAAAACACTTATGTCCGCCATTTTGTCGTATGTAGGAATGTCATTAGCACGTTCAAGCTTGTTCGAAATGTGAAATATTAAAGGGGTTCAATCTATTTTCTTGATTGTATTTTCTTTACCAATTATTTTGATTTAGTGCGAAAAAGAGGTAAAAAGGGACATTGGAGTGCCCTAAATATAGATTATGACAGTTTTGACGACGTAACTGATGATCATTGTATTAATATATGCATAGACTGATTTTGACCTTACCAGCACGACTTGGTTGGTTGAATGGTGTTTACGTACTTTTCAGCACATTTTAGGCTAGATATGACGGTCGATTGTTTTGTGATGGAGGCAGACCATCCACTGTTTCCTGGGTTGAACCAGTACTGACACATAGATCACCATGTTACATAATATTGTACCAAGTATCATTAAAGTATCTCAGGTTATTTAAAAGTTATTACGACTACCCCCAGAGTATGACCTGTATTTACTACGCGACACACGGTCTTGAAAATTAGCTCAGTCCGTATCAAAGCTACAAAACAGATACAGGGACATAGGTATCCCATTACCTATTTTGTCGGAGAATTATATTGTATTACCGTACCATTTCAGCATATCCCTATTAAATTAGTCAAAATAAAAAAATAATATATCCAGCCAGAAAGATTGCCAGATGGAATAGCTCTTGTAGCTTTCACACGTGGTTAGTGGCTTGCATTTCGTAAGAGGGCTGGCGTGGCGCGGCGGATTTGTAACCGGAGGCCCCGGGTTCAATCCTCCGTGGTGCCACTGAGTTCCGTCGGTGTGTTCTCGGGCAAGACACTTTCCCTTAGCCTCGTCCGTCGGATGGGAACGTAAACCGGGCGGTCCCGTGTATCGGTCTATCCTCCGAGCACGTTAAAGAACCATAGGAATCTAATCGATAATAAGAGTAGGGCAGGTTCCCGGATTCCTAAGTATCCTTCCCCTCTCTCTGGGGCGGCTCTAAATAACCTATACTGTGTTGATGAGCCGTTAAACAACATTCAATTGCATTTCGTAAAGAACGTGCGAATAAACGCGACAAACCAAAATAAATGTTCTTGACATTTTGAAGCATATCGTGGTATTAAATTATTGACAAGCAGATCATCAACATGTCACATGTCGCATGTAGTTCCGTTGTTTTTATGTGATTTTATTTGTTGCTTATTTCAGATATTTGTATTTGGTTATATATGTGTCGCCTTTATCGATAGACGGTGTCGCTTTAAACGTTATCTTTTCTAAAGATAGTGTCTGATATAATTATTCACATGTAATTGATATAAAAAGAATTAAAAAGCTACTGAATAGTTAAAATATTGACGTTTGCGCGCACATTTGAAAAAGTACATAATAGTTATATTCAATGTTCAACTATTTCTATGCATTGGTTCATACAAAAGTAAATATAAAACTGAATCGGCAATACGTGTATATTTAAACTCGATCATTATGAGAATATATAAAGAGGCTCCGAAGTGTTTTGCAGTGATATGAATAAGGAAGCTATAATTGTATAATAGTT